>JAJIBD010032277.1:0-112565 GCA_021461705.1 Cryptotis parvus
CAGATGTCCACAGGGCCAGGGGCCAGTGCTTCCGCACAGTTACAGCGCTGGCCCCATGGGGCTACACATCATGTGAAGACCAGCTGAGCCTGGTGAACACCACTGGGGCGGAGAGCTGACACAAGAAGTTTAGGACTATATTTCATCCCTATGACATCTGTATTTCTTTTGGATTTCCAGGGGTTGCTAGGGGGTCACACCTGGCAATACTCAGGGGTCACTCCTGGCTCTGCACACAGAAATCACCCTAGCAGTGCCCAGGCATGTGAGGGATTGAGTCCAGCTCAGGCCTGGGCAGGGCGACGCCCTCCTGCCCCTCTCTGGCCCCTACAACTGCTTTCCAGGTGAGGCCCCTCCTTGCTCACACCACACAAGCCTTCTGCTTCCTATTGATCTTAAGAGTAAGGGGCTTGGGTGCTGCTATGACCAGTTTGGGGATTGAGTGAGCAGAACTGAACAGCCCCTGCTCTCGCATGGGCCAAACGCCTCAATGGAGCCACTCCTACACTCCGGGCGAGGGGAGTAACTCCCACCTAGCGGGTGCAGCCCAAGTACCTGTAGGTGGGTGCCGCCCGTTGTGCCCCTGCAGACAGGCTGAGCACCCACTGCTCCTGTCTGGTGGTCACACTGCCAAGCTCTGTCCAAGCCACAGCGGTTCAGGTGAGCAGAGACCCCAGCCCCGGGTCATGCTACTGCAGACGGAATGTGCCAATTAACTTAACGCCCATGCCCAGATCCAGCATGGGGTGGTCAGACTCGGGGCTTGTCCTCTCTCCCCTGGAAAAGGAACTAGGCAGCTCACCGCAGAGTGCAGTGATGGAGGGGGACAAGGTCATCCGGCCAGCAAGGTGGGAGCTACACGGGGGGCAGAAGGGCTGTGTCCCCTCAGCTGGCTCCTGCCCCGTGTCGCACTTTTCCTTTGTCCCCACTGCGGGGGGCAGGAGCAGGCTGGCACCTTCATCCCCGGACACACAGGGGCAGTGGCTCCCTTCTTGTTTCATGGCTCAGTAACCAAGCACTGTGGTGAGGGTGTCACCCTGCAGATGGCAACCCCCCCTGGACTCAAGCCTGACTTTCTGCAGGAATCGAGCAGCAGGTACAGCACAAGCCGAGGGTCCGTTGAGGTTCTCAGCCTACCCAAAAGAGCTGACGACGACCCGCCAGGTCATTTCCCACCAATTCGGGAGGACTGAATCTTCTCTGTGCTAAAGAAGGCGCAGAAACTGCCCCAAATGAAGAGGAATGAGCTGGGGCCGAGCACAGGAGCAGCAGAAAAGCACTGAGCGTGTTCAGCATAATTAAAGTGCTGGAAGGTTCCGTTTGGCTGTTGGTGCTCTTGGGCGGTGTTGATGTATGCAGGGGCAGCGCGCTGTGGTAACGGGGGAGAGCGATATTTCCACTCTCAGATCAATAGTTCGTGAAACGCCTTCTGCTGTCCCACACGAGACTGTGATGGTCTCACTGATAAGGAAAGATTTTTCTGGAGTTAGAGACAGCTGGCAGGGAGCAGGCGCTCTCTGGGTGCATGGCTGGGGGAGCCCCAGCCAAGAGGAGCAGTTAAAAGACAGACCCACGGCAGCCCTGGCCCTGCTCTCCTCCAAAGACCCGGGACAGCCCCATCCTGCACCTAGTCTGTCTCAGCTCTTTCTGGCCCCTGCTGGCCTCTCTTCTAGGCCAGGGCAGCTCCTGGAGGCAGGGCCAGGCCAGCACTGCTAAGTAGAGGAGCAAAGTGGAAAGAGGGGATGATGGGGCTGTGAGGGAACCGGGCGAAGGCAGGCCACGGGCGAAGCTAGACGCCACTGCAGGCAGCCGCCAGGGGCCAAGCCTATGACTGCACGCCTCCCTGCTGGCCCTGGGTGGGGTGCAGGGCACCATCAGGGTACCGTCTCCCTGCAAGCTCAGGGGCCATACTCCCATGGGGTATCTCCCCGGGCCACCCCCATTTTCCTTTTCCACGCCCCCAAGCCCCCGTTGTGTGAACCCCCCCAGGCCAGCATCATGTGGTCTGTCCTGAGGCTCAGGTTCTGGGTGGGGGTGTCATTAATGACTCTGTCACCCCCCCCCTCTCTCCCCCATCTCTGCACTCCCCTGCTCCTCACCCCACTCTGTGCTCCCCCATCTCTGCTCAGCTGGGGCCTGAGACTCACTCTCTGGGAGAGGGGCAGGTGCTGGGCCTTTCCCCGTCCTCTCGGAGCAAACAGCTGACCGGGCTCTCAGAACCTCACATGAGATCTCCAGGCTGAGCCGCTCATAGTCCCCTGAGGAGCTGTCGCCCAGGGAAAGGGGCGACACTTGAGGGGCAGGTCACCCAAAGCTCCACCCCCAGCACTGGGGGCCCCAAGCAGTACCAGAATTCCCCAGCATCTAGGCCCAGCACATGGTTGGGGGAGGCCTGGAGACCCTCTGGAGGTGGCTCCTACCTTTTCCTTTAAAAGTAATCACTTGTGGGCCAGAGCGATAGCCCAGCGGGTAGGGCATTTGCCTTGCCGTGCCGCCTGTGCCGGCTGCCGGGTTCGGCATCCCATATGGGTAACCCGAGCACTGCCAGGAGTGATTCCTGAGTGCAGAGCCAGGAGTAACCCCTGAGCATTGCTGGGTGTGACCCAAAAAGCAAAAAAAAAAAAAAAAAAGTAATCACTTGTATCACTTGTCTTGAGAGACCCACATAACGGGGCAGAGCTGCTAGCACTCTCCCTGTGCCCAGCTGACACCTCTCCCTGTGCCCAGCTGATCACGAGGTACCCAGGAGGGAAGGTGGGTTCTAGGCCCTGGCATGCCACCCCCAGCAGAGCCTCCTTAAGAAGCCAGAGGAACCTCCACATCATGAGGGCCACCATTTTCTACATGCGGACTCCCCACTCATAAGAGCTCCACCCAGCAGAAGAGCTGATCACAAGCCTGGCTTCATTAATAAATGCTCAAGATTAGAGGTGACTGCAAGAGTATCCCACCTGCACGGCAGAGCCTGGCAAGCTACCCATGTTGTATTTGATATGCCAAATACCAGTCACAATTATATACCTCATTCCCAGACCTGATGGAATGTTTTAAGGCTCTTTTATGTTCCTGGAGCGAGCCCTTGGGCTACACTAGCATGCCACAGGGCGTATGGAGATGTTACTGGTGCCCACTCTGAACAAATCGATGATCATCGGGAAGACAAGTGATATGTATGGACAAGTGATATTAATGATGCCCACTTGAGCAAATCGATGAACAATGGGAAGACAAGTGATCACCTGTATCACTTGTCTTCCCGTTGATCATCAATTTGCTCGAGGGGGTACCAATATCTCCATTCATCCTGTCCTTGCTAGTGTAACCCAAGGGCATCTGCTCGCTCCAGGAACAACACAGAGAGCCTCAAACCATTTGTTCAGGTCATGGGAATGAGGTCTATAATCGTGACTGCTTTTTGGCATATCAAATACAACAGGGGTAGCTTGCCAGGCTCTGCTGTGCAGGTGATAGGCTCTCATCTCATGCATTTACTGATGAACCGCACACAACAGGGAACAATCGGCTTTTCTCTTGGGTGGAGCTCTGACGAGCTATGGAGTCTGGATGTTGAACATGACTGCCCTCATGGTGTGGGTGGTTCATCTGCTTTCTTTCGAGGCTCTATTGGGTTTGGCGGGCCAGAGCTAGCCCCGCCTTCCCTCCTGGGCTCCTCATGATGAGTTGAGCACAGGGAGAGCCAGTAGTAGCTCTGCCCCATGTATCCGAGTCTCTGGATCAGGCATACCTGGGCTTGATATAGGCTTCCGCTGTAGGGTGGGACTCTGACATGCAGGGCTTGAGATGGGCTTTTCTCGTGGGTGTAGCTCTGATGAACTGTGGAGTCTGGGTATTGAAAATGACTGCCCTCATGGTGTGAGGGTTCCTCTGGCTTCTTTCGAGGATCTACTGGGATGGTGGGCCAAGGCTAGAACCCACCTTCCCTCCCGATAGCCTCATGATCAGCTGAGCACAGGGAGAGCCGGCGTAGCAGCTCTGCCCCCTGTATCTGACTATTTACTTGTATCACTTGTCTTCCCCGTTGTTCATCGATTTGCTTGAGCGGGCACCAGTAACATCTCCATTTGTTGGGAATGAGGTCCATTATTGTTACTGTTTTTGGCATCTTGACTACACCATGGGTAGCTTGCCAGGCTCTGCCGTGATCTGAGTATTATTAAAAATAATAGAGGGGGCCGGAGTGATAGCCCAGCGCGGTAGGGCGTTTGCCTTGCATGTGGCCGGCATCCCATATGGTCCCCCGAGCACCGCCAGGAGTAATTTCTGAGTGCAGAGCCAGGAGAAACCCCCTGAGCATTGCCGGGTGTGACCCCCAAAAGCAAAAAATAAATAAATAAATAAATAAATAAATAATAGAGAGGGACCATAAAGAGAATTCAGGGGTGAAGACACTGGTCTTGTACAGTTAAGCCCAGTTTGATGCCCCCAAACTACACAGGGTTCCCTGAGCCCTGTCAGGAGTGATTCCCGAGCTCAGAGTCAGGAATAAGCCCTGAACACAGTAAGGTGTGAGCCGAGATACAAATGAAACAAAAAGAAAAACAGGGACTGGAGCGATAGCCCAGCAGGTAGGGCGTTGGCCTTGCACGCGGTCGGCCCATGCCAGCCCGGGTTCGATCCCCGGCATCCCATATGGTCCCCTGAGCAACACCAGGAGTAATTCCTGAGTGCAGAGCCAGGAGAAACCCCTGAGCATTGCAGGTGTGACCCAAAAAGCAAAAAAAAAAAAAAAAAAAAAACAAAAAAGAAAAACAAAAACAGAAGGAAGAGTTGGTGGAAAAGGAAGAGGAGGAGGGAGGAGGAGTTGATGGAGGAGGAGGGAGGTGGAGGAGGAGGAGGGGGAGGAGGGAGGAGGGAAGAGGAGGAGGGAGGGAGAGGACTGGGGAGGAGGAGGGGGAGGAGGAGGACTGGGAGGAGGAGGAGGGAGGAGGTGAGGAGGAGGGGGAGGAAGAGGACTGCGAGGGAGGAGGGGAGAGGAGGGGAGGAGGAAGGAAGGAAGGGAAGAGGAGAGGAGGGAGGAGGGGGAGGGAGGATAGAGCCATGGGTGGAGTATTTTCCTAACTTCTGAATACGAAAAAATTCCAGCAACCTCTTGGCGAGGAGAATGGGATACAGAGAATCGTCCCTTGTGCCGTCTCCGTGCTCAATCTCAAAGCTGCAGGGGGCCCCAAAGACCCTAATCAAGCCTCCACTGATGCTGGATCTTCACAAGCCAGAGACTGACAGAGCCAGCCCTGGTGGGGACTGTTCCCTTAGGGAGTGGGGCCGGTTGGGGAATGCACATGAGGTCCCAGGTCCCAGCACCTATTGTGAGTGCTTCTCAACAAGGCATCTTGTCGCTGTTAGGGCCTGGGCGTGGCCTAGCCTTCTCCCACGGCCTCCATGTGCGCCTGAACTTCATTTAGGCATTTGCTGCTACCAAGGAGCTTCTGCCCCCTGAGCTGTCCACTCCAGCGCAATCTGCTCAGAGCTGCCCAATGCCCTGTTCTCCCTTGCGAGGCCCCCTGCTGTCGGTCACTGTGAGCCTTGCTGCTGCCCCTGTGACCAGGGTCTGGGGGCTGTGCCCACTGTGGAGGAAAGAGGGGGGGTGTTATGGAGGCCCTGAGGCAGAGGTGGGGGCTGGCCTGGGAGAAGGCGACCAGCTGTAGCCTTGGGGGACACTCTTCCATCCAGGACAGATGGAAAGAAGCCACGGCCTCCTACCACTGAGCTCAACAGGATGATGGGGGTTGGGCTGGGGCCTGTCCTTGCTGCCTGTCAGGGCTGAGAGGAACTTGCTGATCACCAGAGCATCCCAGGAAGCTTCCAAATCTGTGGGGGGGGGAAGGCCGGCTGCTAAGCTACCGGAAAGTCGCTTCTGCTGCGGCCACTCTGCTGTGGGGCCCCCCAGGGTGCTGATGAGGCCTGGGGGCTCTTCCGAGTTTGGGGGGCGACCTCATGCTCAGGCTGTCCACCCAGTGCTCACCACAGGTGCCCATCAAGGTGGGTGGGCACGGGCTGGCATGTCCTGGCTCACCTGGGTCTGCCCACACATACCCTTCCCTTTGGGGTCCACAGCACCGCCACCTGGCCCACGCCCATCCCCCACCTCCTTATCTTTTTCTGAACCTTTGCATTTCTGAGTCTCATTTCCTGTCAGGTTTTACATTTCCCTCCGCCCCTCCAGGCCCAGCAACACACTTTCTCTCCATTCTTGTCCCCGTTGCCTCTTCTGGCCTTGGCACCGAGCTGGGCAGCAGCACAGCCCCTCTGGCCCGCAGCCTCTGGCCAGAGCCCCTCTACTCTTTGGGCGCAGGAGGAAGCCAGAGGCCTGCTTGGAGGAGGTGCCGTGGCCTGCAGACCATGACCGCTGCAGGTAGGCCCAGGATGGAGCTGGGGGGTGGGTGGGGAGGGGCTCTGGGGGCATATTCGTGTGGAAAAACATAGGGAGGGTGCGGCCCGCAGAAGGTGAGGGGGCTGGCAGGGCAGACCGGGTGTCCGGTGGGGTGGCGGGTACCGCAGACCAGACGGAAGGTGCACGAAGCTGTGGGCAGGTGGCGCATGGGAGGGGAGCTGAGGGGACAGATGTGCAGCCCCCAGTGATTGCTCCATCCTCCCCCTCGAGTTTCCTCCCCCACTCCCCTCACTCTTCCCTCCCCCTCCTCTCTCACTCTCACCCCTTCGTCTTTTTCTGTTTTTGCTGCCCCCCCCTGTGCAACACCCTCCCGAGCAAAGGGCTGAGTAGGGGGTCCCTGGAGCAAGCCCCTCAGACACTGCCCCAGGAGAGGAGGAGAGACAGGCTCCTACCTCAGGCACAGGAAGTGCTCAGACCACAGCCAGGCTGACTCAGAGGCTCCGGGGTGCTGGGGTGGGGGTGGTGCGTTCAGCTACTGCACACTGGCTCATACATGCCCTGTCACACACCTGACACACACACCCGTCATACTCAGTACATACCATCACCCCCACATACACACCTATCACACCCCCGTCACACTCAAACATTCACACCACACACATCCCAACACACATACCCATCACACACACCCCGACACAGTCACACATTCATATAGTCAGTCATACACACCGTCACACACACCTATCACAGAAACAAACCCTGACACACACCTGTCACACTCATACATTCAGAAGTAGACACTGGCGCACACCCTATCACACACACCCAGTCACACACATAGATATACACAGTCACACCCCTTAAATACACCCATCACAGGAACAAACCCTGCCATAAACCTCATCACATTTAAACAGTCGCATGCATGCCACGTCACACACACCTGTCACACACCCCGTAACATGCTCCATCACATACATACACACCCATCATAGTCTTACACACCCCATCACACATACACATCACACACAATCTTGTCACACACCCGCCTCCGCCACTCACACACAAACATCACACACCCATTTACCTACTGAACATTTTCACACATGGATGCTCTTCCTGCTCCTGCCTCTTCCGGCACAGCTCCTGTGCTTGTCTCTGGGGCCCTGTATCCCTCAGTACTGTGTCCCCACGGCCCATCCTGGTGCGGTGTGGAGTCTCTGGTACTGGCCCACAGTGTTTCACTCCATTCTCTCCCGGCTGTCCTCTGGGGTCCCTCACAGGGACTTGGCAGCCCACCCCTTGGCTCCATGAGCTCAGACCACAGCTGGCTTGCCTCAGAGACTGGGGGACCCAGGAAAAGGCATCCCTGGGGTGGGGGATGCAGGAGAGGGTGACAAGTGCGTTGTCAGGGACCCCTCCAGACACCCTAGAGGACTCGGAGACTGAGGTCCTTGCCTTGTGGTGATACATGGCACCATCCGAGGCCCAGCGGGGGGCAGATTCAGACTGAGGGAGAGCCGAGAGGCAGCAGGCCCAGGGCCACGGAGAGGGTCCAGGATGAGACCCTCCCTGTCGTTTCTCTGTCCACACCAGGCTTGGCCCCGCTTAAGATGACGGGGGCTGGTGAATCTCAGCCATTCCCAGGCACGTGCCGTGGCTTCTGGAAGTTCTTCCAGCGGGGAAAGGCGGGACTGAAGTCAGCCCAGTGACTGGTGTGGAGTGTGGGGACAGAGGTGCGGCCTCACGGCTGGGGTCTCCCCACTGGCCTCTATTCCCGCTTGGTCACCTGGGGGCAGCCTACAGTGATCCAGACCTGGGTCCAGCTCCACAACTATGCCCTGCAGTATGGCAGGGGGCAATGCCCTGTAATTAGCCAAGTCTCATTGCTCTGTGCAGAGGAGGGAAGTCCCAGACAGCTGCTCTGTCCACGCCCATCACTGTCCCCATGAGAGGAATTTCCAAGAAGACCCCTAGAGAAGTCAAACAGCTTTATCTGGCCAGTGTGGTGTGATGAGGAGAGAGAGAGAGAGAGAGAGAGAGAGAGAGAGAGAGAGCAACAGGCTCACGAGAGAGTGTGGGCTTCTGGCCAGGAGAGAGCCAAGTCCACAGCCCAGGTGGACAGGTCCCCTTCCCTACCCCCATTCCAAGGGGACATGCCCCGCTGTCTCAGCAGAGCTGGTGTTAGAGGTTTTCTCCCATAACTGCCCCATGTGTGGCTTTATGGAAATGAACCGACGCTCAGGTGCTGTCCAGGAAAGCGCCCACGGAACTTTGCTGGCCACATTCATGTCCTCCTGTCCTCCTCACCACCTGTGTCCCTCTAGGTCTTGTGCCCTACCGAGTTTGGGGCCATGAGTCGAGAGAGAGAGAGAGAGAGAGAGAGAGAGAGAGAGAGAGAGAGAGAGAGAGAGAGAGAGAGAGAGAGAGACTTTCTGTCCATGTAGGTGAGTGCATCCAGGGTCTGTGTCCGGCCTCTCTGAGGACACTGCCTTGCAAAAGAATCCCCACAGGCTGCTTCCAGCCCTCCGGGGCTCAGGCCAGGAGTGTGCTGCATCTCAGAGCCCTCTCTTGGCCATACATGTGCCCACAGGCCTCCTGCTGGGTCCTGAGGAGTCCCTCTCATGACCCCTGGCTACAGCTTTCCTGGGGTACTTGCTAGCCGCGGGTTCGGACACAGGTAGGGAATGTCCTTCTGCCCTCCAGGCCCAGTTCCCACAGGGGTACAGAGAAGGAGATTCAGGGAACGCAGCGTGCTCCACCAGGGAGGCCCACCAGCAAGCCCAGCCGACACGCCCTTGTTAAGGAGCTCTGGGCTCGATTGCCCATGTCTGCTCCTCGCGATGAAACTAGAAAGTGCAGCCATTACGGGGAACCTCCACCCCACCCCCAGCCCTCAGCCCCGAGCTTGCTCCACGGCCTTGCTCAGTGAGCGGCTCCCTCAAGGTGCCAAATTCTGGTCTTCTTGGTGTTGACAACCTGCCGCCCCGGAAGGCAGAGACCAGGCTCCAGTCTGCTCTGCGTGGTGCCTCAGGCCAAGAAGGACAAATCGGAGGTGTGGGGTGCAAGCTCAGGTCTGCAGGGGCAGGCGCACTTGGACCTTCTGCACCTCCTGCTTTCTGGGGTCAGTTCCTGATTCTGCTCTTGGTTCCTAAAGCGAACTCTCCATGTGGCTAGCGGAAGCAGACAGTGTCCCCAAGGTCCAGCTGATTTCTGGAGCATGGGGATGTGGCCGTGCCTATTTTTATAAGCTGATGCTAAAAGTCCCACCAGGAGCCTCCAAGTCTTCCGTCTTCCCTCGTTCACCTTGAACGTCGTTAATGCCTCGTGTTCACTGCCAAAATCCCAAGCAGAGTCTCGGCGCACAGCCTCCTGGATGCATTAACTTTTCCTGGGGACCCGAGGGAGACATCTGTTCCCGTATTATTTGGTTTAAGCCAAGCTTTGGGGGCCATTTCTTCTTGCCGGTGGTCTGTTCGAGGCGGGCTCCTGGCTGGGTTCTCATTTATTAGCGCATGTCTAAGTGTAATGCATTTCATTTCCTCTGTCTCCCGCTCTGGGCTCCATTCTGCAGTCTTTGTCATGAACGATATCCATGTTTGCTGGGGATGAAATGAGAAGCATTCAGACTCTCCAAAGACGTGAAAGCTTTCGGGTGGTTTCTCTCTTTTGCTGGTTTAATTTTTTTTCCCCATTCCTATTTTGTTGTTGGCAGCAGAAGAAAATGCAGGGCTTGAATTTCCTGTCGCACTGGACTTTGTTTTGTTTCAGACCCAAAGCCTAGTGCGGGATGACTGTGCCTGGGTTTTCTGCCCTGCCCTTCCCTGCACAAGCGCCCCTGGGTGCTGCCCCTATGCAGCGGGCGCCCGTAAAGAGTGCACCCCATGTAGGCCCCCTGTGTGTGCCCACCGCGTCCCTCCAGCTGGCCTTGCCACAGAGGAGGGCAAGTAGAGAGGGACGGTGCAGAGCTTGGTGGCCTGAGTCGGGTCAGCATCCCCTGTGCTCCACCCAGCCCCTGGATTTTCCCATTCCTGAACATTGCCCAGTTCGACACGGCGTCCTTGTCCTGGTCCGCCCTCTGTCCTGTGTCCTAGGTGAGGCTGTGGACCACCAGGCTCTCCCAGGAAGGAGAATGTGATGGTCCGAGTGACAGCACAGCAGAGATAGCTTGCACGCTGCCCACCCGGGTTTGACCTCCGGCATCCCATACCGCTCCCCAAGCACTGCCCGGAGTGATCCCTGAGCACTGAGCCAGGAGTAACCGCTGACCATCGACCCCCTAAAACAGAGTGTCTGATCATGCCCTCCCTTGTTCCCCTATGTGTGCACCACTGTTGGTGCATGCCTCTGTAAGTGCCCATGAGAGTGCGCTCCCTGGCGCCCGCCCCCTGTGCACCACGCACCCTTGTGTGCATGTACCCCTGTGCGTGCGTGCCCCTGTGGGTCCCCTCCTGTGCATGCAAGTCCCTGTGTGTCATGAGTGTGTGCTCCCGGCGCGGTCCCCCCAGCGTGCACACCCCTGTAGTACCCCTGTGCGTGCGTCGCACCTGCGGTGCCCATGAGTGTGTGTGCCCCATGAGTGCGCACCCCCTGTGTTTGTGCCCCATGTGCGTTCACTCCCGTGTGTGTCCATGAGTGTGTGCCCCGTGTCTGTGCCCCTGAGTAAGCGCTTCCCTATGTGCTGCCCCCATGTACGTGCCCCTGTGTACCGGGCACCTGTGCTAGTGTGCCCTGTGTGGGACCCCTGTGCATGCCCACCCCGCGTGCGGCGTCCTCCTCCACCAGGCGTTCTCCCTCTTGGCTTCGCTCCTGCCTCCCTCCCAGAGCAGGTGGAAGTGGAACGTGCCAGGGGAGCCCCAGGAGCCCACTCTGCCTCCATGTCCCCTTTAGGCCCACTTGGACCTTTGGGGGTCAGCTCCTGCCCCTGCCCCTCGCACCCCCTGCCCTGGCACACACTGCAGTAGGGGCAGGAGGCCAAGGGCAGTGGAGGGGGCCAAGGCACTTTGTATGCGCCCGGAGGGTGGGGAGACAATCTGCCTTCCTCTGGAGAAAGGTGACAAGCCCCAAATGCTGTTTCTATTGTTATAAATCGCAGTGCCTGGAGCAAGCCAAAGTAAACGATAGATTATCTAGTTGGGGAAAGATGAAAGAGCAGAAGGGGGGCATGGGGGGGGAAGACTGTGAGAGTCTGAGTCAGGGAACCATGCGCGCACTCAGGAGTGCAGCCACGACACGGCGGGGTGCAGCGGTGCGTGTGGGGGGGCCACAGTCGGCTACTGCCTGCGCAGGTGTGAGCCAGATGCCAGACGCCCCACTGACCACATCCAGGAGAGACCGTAATCTGGTGCTGAATTTTATTGTTATTGTTTTTCAAGTTTAATATTTTAGTCTTTTTATAGTTATTTCAGTTTGGAGATGCTCGGGCCTTACTCCTGGATTTTAATTTGTTGCTTTTTTTTTTTGAGGGGGGTCACACCCAGTGATGCTCAGGAGTTTTTCCTGTGCATTATTTTTCTGTGATTATTCCTACTGGTGCTCATCTGGGATGCCGCAGATCGAACCCAGGTTGGCAGCATGCAAGGCAAACGCCCTCCCTGCTGTTCTATCATTCCTGGATTTGTGCTCAGGGATCACAGGCTGTGCTCAGTGATGTTCAGGGTACTGTGAGGTGGCAGGGACAGACCAGGGTAGACTTGAAGGTCACAGAGGGCACATAGTCCCTGGTTCCAGTGACCATCTCACCCCCTTTACCCATCCATGTGGGGCAGCCACCAGGCTGTGTGCTGACCCATCCTACGGGCTTTACCAGTAGGTGGAAAATTACATTGCTGTTGAGGTTTGGGTTGATTGCTTTGTTCTATTTTGTTTGGGGGCCACACCTGGCAGTGCTCTGGGCTTACTCCTAGCTCTCCGGGCGGTGCTCAGGGACCATACATGACGCCGGAACCAAACCCAAGTCCACTGAGCGCAAGGCAAGCCCCTCCCACAGTCTGTCGCTCCAGTCTCCCTTTGCTTCTTTTAAAGTCGGTCTAGCTGCAGGTTATCTTTGCAAAGGGGCCCGGGAGGGGCTTCATTTTCTCCCAGCCGGCGGGAGTGATCCCAGCATCTGGGAACAGAGTCACCCCTTGTTAGCTGTTCACATGCTGGGCACCCCGATCTCAGACCGCTGATGGGCTTGTATCTGTGCCAGTTTTCGGATGCTTCGTGGCATGTTTGCAGATCCAGAGAGAGTGCATTGATCAGAGCGGAGCTGCCTGACTGAGCTCTCAGGAGTGCTGGCAGCTTATGGGCTCATGATTGTTCTTTAAAACAACATTTAGGGGGCTGGAGCGATAGCCCAGCGGGTAGGGCGTTTGCCTTGCACCACGACCGGCCTGTGACGGCCTGGGTTCAATCCCGGCATCCCATATGGTCCCCGAGCATCGCCAGGAGTAATTCCTGAGTGCAGAGCCAGGAAAAACCCCTGAGCATCGCCGGTGTGACCCAAAAAGCAAAAAAACCAAAAAAAAAAAAAAAAACAACATTTAGGGTCTATTGATGGTGGTGGAGGGCACCGGGTGTCCTGTGGCACACACCTGCCCAGGCGTCCCACTGAAGTGCAAGTGGTACATTGGGGCTCAATCCACAGAACTTTCATTAATGAAACAAGTCTTTTTATTGGGGGGCACGTGGCAGTGCTCAGGGCTTACTCCTGGCTCTATGCTCAGGGGTCACTCCCGGTGGGGATTGGGGACCTGGGGTGCGAAGGATCAAATCTTACCTGTTGTACTCTCTCTCCAGCCCAAAAATAAGCTCCTTTAAAATTTCCACCTTTCGGGGCTGGAGCAATAGCCCAGCGGGTAGGGCGTTTGCCTTGCACGCAGTCGGCCTGTGCCAGCCTGGGTTCGATCCCGGCATCCCATATGGTCTCCCAAGCACCGCCAGGAGTAATTCCTGAGTGCAGAGCCAGGAGAAACCCCCTGAGCAGTGCTGGGTGTGACCCAAAAAGCAAAAATAAATAAATAAATAAATAAATAAATAAATAAATAAATAAAATTTCCACCTTTCGGCACATGGTTGGGAGGCAGTCTCCTTCTGCAAAGCTTTTGGATGAGTTATCCTTATTAATGCTGCCTTTTGCAGGGGTTTAATCCTGTTTGAGGCATTCGGGGTCACCAGAGTGGTGACCTCTCTCTCTCTCTCTCTCTCTCTCTTTCTCTCTCTCTCTGCAAATTGATTTCTGGATTGTCAGCAGCAAATACAGCAAGTTGTGTCTGAGCAGCTCTTCTGTGGTAGCGGAAGTTCCCTGTGTGTTTGGAGAGAGCCCTTCCTGGGCCAGGGGGCAGCCCTTGAAATCCATTAGCACAGACCTGGGAATTGGGTCTTTTAAATCTTCTTGTCCCACCAGGGTTGCCCCCCCTCCTCCACCTCCTTTGGGAGTGAGGGGCTGCATCTATCCCATTTCTTGCTATTCAAAGCCCGTGTCCTGTCAGAGACTCTTCAGCATCAGTGACCCTTAGTGACGTCAACACCGCCTTTCCTGTCTTAATGGTTTCTGCAGCAAATTCTAAGTTCATCAACCCTTTTGTATTTGGAGGATCTTATGAAACAGGATTTTAGTAGCGTTAAAGTGTATGATACTGATGAACAAAGTCATTGCCGACCACCACTACCGAAGTGCCCACAACTGTCCACCACTGTTCCTGCGTCTCCCCCTCCACTGCTTGACAATCAGTTTTATAATCCCAGGCCACGCGTTTGTTTTATTCAATAACTGCCTGTTCCTAGGGAAGGAGCAATAGCAAAGCGGGGAGGGCGTTTGCTTGCATGCAGCTGACCCAGGTTCCATCCTCAGCATCCCGTCTGATCCCCGAGAACCACCAGGAGTAATTCCTGAGTACAGAGCCAGGAGTAACCTCTGAGCATCTCCAGGTGTGACCCAAAAAAAACAAAAAGGCATCAGATTACATCGGACCTTTGAGACTGCACTTGTGTCTTTATGCAAATGATGTGGGGAGCCAATCGGACTGGGCATGCAAAAAGAGTTTATAAGAGGACCAATCGGAGGGCCCCGAGTGATAGTAGAGGAGGTTCTATCTCCAACATCCCATATGGTCCCCAAGCAACACCAGGAGTAATTCCTGGAAAAACCTCTGAGCATTGCTGGGTGTGGTCCCCACCAAAGTAAGTGAATAAATAGATCCTGCCTATTTCAATAGCTTATCTTGTGGCTCATATTCTTACACACACGCACACACACGCACGCTGCGCACACACACACACACACACACACACACACCTCTCTTGGGTCACACAGGGGTTACTCCTGACTCTGCACTCAGGAATTACTCCGGTGTTATTTGGGGACCATGTGGGATGCTGGGATCAGACCTGGGTGGGCCACGTGCAAGGCAAACGCCCTCCCTGCTGGATTATCACTCCAGTCCCTCTATTTCATGTTCTATATTCTGTTTCTTGTGAAGCAAACTCTTCTGTAGAACTGATCATTTTATTTATTCTATTTCCTTTTTCTGTAATGATTTCATAATTTTATTTGTTTCTGTGCGGGAGGGATGGCACCTTGCGGCTTGGGGCCACTAGGCCACACCTGTGCTGCTGGAGAGGCTGTGTCCAGGACCACATACCCTTGGCCACCCCCAAGCCCCCAGGATCACATACCCATGGCCACCGGACCCTGGGCCCTCTCCTGGGAGTTTTTCCTTCCTTACCGGAAGGGCTGTTGAAGGCTCAGAGCCCTGCAGGATTCTCCGGCTCACACTTTCACTCTGTAGCGCTCTGCTTCCTCTGCCCTGGCCTAGTGGTGAGGGGCTGTGACTGGCCTGTCAGTCACACTACCTCACACACTCACACAGGTGACAGTCACAGTCACCCGGTGACTGGTCTGTCCGTCAGAGTTCTGATCTGACTCCAGCCCATCCTGTGTGCCCTCATTTTGGAGGACCCACAAAGCTTCTCTGTTTACATTTGTACAAAATTAAGTCTTTCCCATGTGAGACCGGAGTCTCAGAGCCCCGTCCTGACCTGCCACCTCTACGACCCTCCTCAGGCACACCCACACCTGAGGTTCAGGGCCCGGAGCAGCTATGGCCGCATTTGGGGACACAGTCCCGCCTCAGTAGCATCATCCCCCCACCAGAGCTGTCTTTCCTATAAGTGGACAGATGCTGTCGGGGGTATTCCGCGGTCTCTCAGCACAGACTCCTCAGCCTGGTCACCTCAGCCGGGTCTCCTCAGCTTTCTCCTCAGCACAGTCTCCTCAGCTTTCTCCTCAGCACAGTCTCCTCAGCTTCCTCCTCAACCCAGTCTCCTCAGCACAGTCTCCTCAGCCTGGTCGCCTCAGCCAGGTCTCCTCAGCTTTCTCCTCAGCACAGTCTCCTCAGCTTTCTCCTCAACCCAGTCTCCTCAGCACAGTCTCCTCAGCCTGGTCGCCTCAGTTGGGTCTCCTCAGCTTTCTCCCTCAGCACAGTCTCCTCAGCTTTCTCCTCAACCCAGTCTCCTCAGCACAGTCTCCTCAGCCTGGTCACCTCAGCCGGGTCTCCTCAGCTTTCTCCTCAGCACAGTCTCCTCAGCCCAGTGGCAGGGCCGAGCCATGGTGCCTCAGATATTCCCTCCTCCAACAAGCTCACATTATTTCCTAAGTACCCACATTACATTACGGGGGTCACATTGAACATTCAATTAATCAAAAGCCTTTTTCTGTTTTTCCTTCTTCTCCCCCCCACCCCCCTTAGGCCTGGCATTGCCCTGCCAGGTTGCTTCTGTCCTGTCACTGTAACTTTTAAAGACAAAATTCCACATTTTACATTTATTTCTCTTGAGCTCCATCTTGGGCCCTATATTCTTGGCCTGTCAAATCCCTATGCATAATGATGAGAGCATTTATCACATTGACTGTCTCTGCCAACGCGGGCGACCGCGCAGCTGCTCCACTCCCCAGAATATCTTCACCCCCTGTGGCCAGAAACCAGGTCTGCCCAGTAACCCCGCACGTATCCGGTGGGGTCACGTTCCTTAGGGAAGGCTCTTCCGTGATTCCCGGCTGGAGACAGCAGAGCCTGTGGCTCGGCGTCTGTCATCATGGATCCAGAAGCTGGTCAGCAGATCAGACCTGCCACTTGTCAGTCGCAGCAGGCAATCGTGTCCCTCGGCGTCTGTCATCGTGGATCCAGAAGCTGGTCAGCAGATCAGACCTGGAGGTGCCACTTGTCAGTCGCAGCAGGCAGTCGTGTCCAGTGTCACTGTGTCCTGATTCTGGCGCTCTGCGGCAACACTGTCATTAGGATGCTGACACGGCGGCAGAGCTGGGCTGACTCGTCCCAGGAGGCTGGTCTGTCTGAGCAGAGAGGCAGTGGCTGGGGGGACACACAGAGCCTGGGGGGACGTTGAGTGTCCATGAGTCAGACCAGAGGAGACTGTCCGCTGGACGGTCTGTGATGTAACTTCTGGGCTGGATGCAGGGATAAGGAAAAGGTCACTTGGGTCCCCACACCTGGCTACGCTTGGGGCATCCAGAGCCCCATGTCCTCCCGACACAGTGCAGCTGGCCCGGAGATGCAGCCCTGCATGGTCCCTCCGGGTGCCAAGGTCACGGTGTCCTTGACCATCGTTATCCCGAGACTGTGTTCACAGGGAGGAGGTGCCCGTGTCCATCGTTGTCCCGAGCCTGTGGGCTTCTCTGTCTGCTTGTCCACAATAGACCACATTCCGCCAAGCTCTAGTGCCATCCCCTTTGCCGTGTGGCCACAGTGCGGGTGGTCACTGAGTGCTGGCCCTCAGAGAGTAAACAAAAGGGAACTCGTGTCGGGGGAGGAAAGGGGGCTGTCTTGCACAGTTCAGTGAGAAAGGATAGGGAAGGGGAAGTGCGGGAATCCGCAAATCAGATACACCATTGTCTCTGGACCTTCTTGCATCTGGAAAGCTGGGACTTGGGGGGCCTGGACCATGGCTCCAAGTCTGGGCCAGCCCAGGGGATGGACACTGCCAGCCTTTCCCGCCATGCCCCGTACCCCCAGCCTCAGCCCATCTCTCCCTCCCACCCAAGCATCCTGTCCCCCCAGCCCCAACCCTGCATGTCCAGGTCTGTCCCACAGCAGCACCAACCATGGCCACACAGCACTGACCTCCTCCTGCGCCTCACGAGCCCAGGGGTGTGTATTGTCTGTGTGTCCATCTCGGAGTCCCCATGGAGGAACAGCCGGCCAGTCCCAGCAGGGCAGACCTCAGGACCCCGGGAGGGAGTTTGTCCTCCCAAGCTCAAGACAACATGCGTCATCTGGACGAGGCGGGGTGGGAAGCTGGCCCAGAGCAAAGGCAGGCACCGAAGGAAATGATGCTTCCTGCAGCCAGGCTCACTGCTGAGAAACACGCTGAGGATGTTCAGGCGGAGGAAGCCCAGGGCCAGAGCGAGCAGGGCTCAAGCGTTTGTCTTCTTGCTGCCCGCTGGGCTTGGTCCCTGGCACCACCGGGACCCCCTGAGCCTGCCCAGAGGGATCCCTGAGCTCAGAGCCAGGAGTAAGTCCCAAGAACCAGCTGGGGTGGTCCCAAACCAAACCAGCCAATGTTGGCGAAAGCCCCCAGAAGCTTTCTGAAATACCCGGATGGAGCCTGGAGCCATTCTCGCCCTCTCCAGAAGAGGCAGCCTCTGGGGTGGGGCAGTGGGAGCCCCATGTCTGCTGTGGGAGCAGGTGGGGAGGTGCCTGGGTATGCAGTGGCATCTGTGCCCCACACATCGTGTGGTGATGGCATGTGGGTGTGACTGTCACGGAGGGTCATGACCCTTGTCCCCTCCCCCCAGGGCTCTGAATCCCTGCCCCTCCCTCCTGCTAGTTATTGTCACCACCTGCCCGGGAATCCTTGGAGAGGACATCAAGGAGCTGTGCGGAAAAGGGATCTCAGGGACGGAGCCACACCAAGGGCTCAAATCCCAGCGCTGTGCGTGATGAGTGACGGTGAGGGTCAGGCTCAGCGTGGATTATGGCAGAGTATGGCTGAGAGAAGGCGGGAGGGTGTCAGCGAGGGAGAAGGCGGGAGGGCGTCAGCGTGGGAGAAGGCAGGAGGGCGTCAGCGTGGGAGAAGGCGGGAGGGCGTCAGCGTGGGAGAAGGCGGGAGGGCATCACCGTGGGAGAAGGCGGGAGGGCATTAGCGTGGGAGAAGGCGGGAGGGGCGTCAGCGTGGGAGAAGGTGGGGAGGGCGTCACCGTGGGAGAAGGCGGGAGGGTGTCAGCGTGGGAGAAGGCGGGAGGGTGTCAGCGTGGGAGAAGGCGGGAGGGCGTCAGCGTGGGAGAAGGCGGGAGGGCGTCAGCGAGGGAGAAGGCGGGAGGGCGTCAGCGTGGGAGAAGGCGGGAGGGCGTCACCGTGGGAGAAGGCGGGAGGGCGTCACCGTGGGAGAAGGCGGGAGGGCGTCAGCGTGGGAGAAGGCGGGAGGGCGTCAGCGTGGGAGAAGCTATAGCTCAATCACAGTTGAGACTGGCCACCCCTACCCTGCTCTCTGAAGGCCTCTGTCCTCCGCCCCACTCTGCCTTACTGGTGGCTGCAGGCACCCAGTTCCCTGTTCCTACGCCGCCCTTCCTGATGGTTGCAAGATACAGGATATGTCCCGGATAGAGCCCTGTCCCCTCACTCCCCATCACTGTGACATATCGCCCAGACTACTTGGACACTGGGGTGTAGCCCCTCCGCCAACCTAGAACCTTCTAGAACCTTTCTAGACCAGTCAACTTTCCAGATAGACTCGCTGTGGTTCCATATCAAGTGCCCTAGCTGTCATGGTCGTGACGAGGGTGCTGGCAGCCCAGAGCTTCGCCATGGAGCTCCAGTTCTCAGACCCCAGGCCCTGTCTGTGAATCTGCATTTGACAACTGTCTCCTCCATGGAGCCACGTGTGGGTGTTGGCGTGTGAGGTGCACCCAGAGTCCCTGTGCCTGGGAGCTGGAGATAGGACTATGTTATATGGGAACTGGAAAGAAGGTTTATTCCCTCCAGAGTGTTCAGTGGGGCCCAGGGGCGCTCGGTCAGCTGAGCATGTGTCCAGTATTCAGGAGAGCTGGGTTCCAATCCCAGTACTATGCCTGGTCCCCCTGCACCACCAGGAGTGACCCCCCCTGATCTTGGAGGGAGGGAATCGATTTCTCTTTCTCTTCTGGAACCCTGGCCACAGAAATGCGAGACCCCTCTCTGTTCTCCCAGGACCCCGTCTCTGCTGCCCTCTGGCCCCACCCCCGTGCCGAGCAGGCCACTTCTGCTGCCAAGAGCCTGAGCTCCTTGTGGCCATTTGCCTGTGCCAGCCCAGCAGTGGCTAAACCCAGTCACTCTGTGTGGTCCTTGGCACTGCCTGTTGCTTCTGCCACCTCACACCCTCTGGGGTCCGACGTATGTCACCCGTGGCCTCTTGGTACGTGGCAGTTGGAATCTCTGCGCCAGCCCCCTGGGGTGCTGCTCACTGGGCCCCTCTGTTGTGCTCCCCCAGACTCCTCCCCTCCCTGCGCAGCCTGGGCCGTTGGGGAACAGTGCGCTGCCTCTCAGCACCCGAAAGTGCGTCCCAGCCAAAGAGGCTGTGGCCACCTCCTGGGCCGGCCTGAGCCGCCCACTTCTGCTCATGGTGTCTTTGCATCCCGATGTCAGTGGGTCGTCCGCCTTTGCCACACCTGATCTGAACTCACAAGGCCCCACCAGAGGGGGGGGGAGGCAGTGACGTGGGGTCCAGGGCCAGCCCCACAATGAGATGTGTGAGACCGTGGCTGTTCCTGAGCAGTGGTCGTGGGAACCTGGGAGGAGGCAGAGCCCTACATGCTGGGCGGCCGCGAGGTGCTGGGACACCCAAGGAGCCAGAGAACAGGGGTCACAGCATGTCTGGGCGAAGGGCCAGAGACCGGAGGTCACGGCATGTCGAGCAGGGGGACACGGGGAGATAGTGTGAGTCCGCATAGGGACGGTCAACCACAGCGACCAGAAAGGTGTCCAGGGTGCATTGGCGTGCAGTGGCAGAAGGTTCTGGGGACATGGAAGGGTGTGCCTGGGTCTGCCTCCACAAGCGCACCATCCCCTTGTTTGTGAGATTGCAGGTCAGACCACTGCGCTGCTCTGCGGTGGGCACAGGCGGTGCTGCCCACTGGATGGGAAAGCTTTTTTTTTTTTTCACATGTGAGCAGACATTCCCAGGCCTGCCTGAGCACTGATTCCGTCTGTGGGGCTGGGAAGAGTCATTTCCTGGCGACAGTTCAGAGCGAGTAGGCGGCAGGCGTAGGATGAGGGTCAGGGCACTGAGGTGGGCATCAGCCGTGTGCAGCCCCCTGCTCAGGCCTGCCTCTGAGGGGGCATCTGTCACCTTGAGCAGGTTCCTGTCTTATGGGGGAACTGGATTAGGGCCGTGTTTCATGGGCTTCCAGCACCAGGAGGTGGGCTGGGCTGGGCTGGAGGCCGCTGGGCTCCCAGGCCTGGGCTCCCCTCTTGAGGCCCGCCAGCACTGTGTCTCCTGGCTGGCCAGTGGCATCTTCATTAGTAGCAAGCTGCTAATCACATTTCATATTTATGATCAGAAAATAAAATCATCGGCCCTTCTGAAATAGACTTTATGAGTCTGAGCTCCGGCAGCTGAGTCAGCAGGCCGGGCAAGAGCCAAAGTCCCCAGGCGAAGATAAATGAAAGGCAGAAAGGCCCAGCCACAGCTGGGTGGGCTCAAACGGTGACTGGGATCACCAACGAGGCCCCCGCCCTGCCGGGTGCAGCGCCCTGGAGGGACAGGTGCTCTGGCCCTGCTTCCCGTTCGGGGAGGCCTCTGGTGCTCTGCTCAGACCAGGACACACTTCCCTCAGCCCAGCCCAGGGTGGGGGTGACGCTGTCACATGATGACCATGGAGGGTTGACCTGACACCAAGATCCCAGCAGATTCATCTGGGCAGCGAGATTCTGGCGGATTCTCCTGGGTACGGCCAGAAGGGTCCCGTGAGCGGCGGGTCACCTGCAGTGTGGCCATGTGGAGATGGGTTGAACAGAGGACTTGGCCTGAGGGGCTGAGAGAGAGGAGCCACACCCGCGGTCCCAGGACTACGGAGAGGGCAGCCAGTCCTGCCGCCTCCAGGGGTAAAGGGTGCCAGGGCAGTGCAGGGTTTGTCAGGGCTCTGATCTCTGCGACCATGCTGTCCCCGAGCTTCATGGCGCCATCATCCTAGATCAGGAAAGGGCTCATGGCCCCCTGGTGCTTACGGGCTGGGCAGGGGCTGCGGGCAGGAAAGCAGCTCTCAGAAGGGGGCTCTGAGGGGCTCCCACACTTCCTGCCCACTGACTTGTCGCTGCAGTTCAGTGGGGCCTGTGGCCCCAGGTGTGTGTCCACTCTTGCCTGTCCCCCCCACACACAACGACATCCCAACCCCCTCAGCACCCAGTCCCCCAGCCCCCTTCCCTGGAAAGTCACCACACTGCTCAGAGCCTGAGAAAAGGGAAGTGTGGCAGCCCCCCAAGCCTGGCCTCGGCCCCTGCTAAAAATAGAGGCAGCCTGTGCTGAGGGGTGTCCGCAAGCTTCCGGGAGAGGTGCTGCTCCCTGCACCAGCCAGCAGTCACAGAAGAGAGGGTCCGAGAGGGTCCAAGCGCTGGGCTGCAAGCACGTGAGTGGGACCCCTGACCATCCTTCCTGGGGTACACTCCCCTCCACAGGAAGCTGCTTCCTGGCTCTGCCATAGGGATTACCCAGGGCACTGGGGCCTCTGCGACCATCCCCAAACCTCCCAGTGTCCCTCCAGCCTGGAAGGCCCCACACCCCCTTGTCTTGCAGTCTGGCTCAGCTTGCGGGACCCCAGGTCGGGCGGGGAGAGGCTGGCAGTGAAGGATGTGGGCCCGGCTGCTAGACTTCCCCGGCTGCTTCCTTCCGGGGTGCATGTTGGGGGTCTGTGTGCCAATGAGCTCTTGCCTCCAAGGGAGAGGCCTGCTGGAGGGTGAGGGGCGTCGGCCTAGTTGCTGGAGCCTCTCCTGGGCCCTTCCATCTGGTCAGGCCTGAGCCTGTATCTGCCCGCAGGAAACAGAGACAAAGATGCAGGGCGGGGTGGGGCAGCGGGGCCGAGACCAGCCACCCAGGAGAAGCGTGTCTGCACCCCCAGATCTCTCTTGGGGGTAGAGCCACACCTGGCAGTGATCAGGGTTACTCCTGGGTGCTCGGGCGGCTATATAGTGTATGGCCCTGTATAGACCAAACCTGGGTTGGCTTCATAAAAGGCAAATGCCCTATCTGCTGTACTATTTTTCTGGCCCTGTCCCTGGGGTGGTCTCCCGGGCCTCGCTCTGGCCGGGGGTGGAGGTGGGCGTGCCCTCTGCTTATGCAGCAAGACGCTGCTCCCGGTCCTGTTCAGTTGGCATCGGATGTATGAACTTTCGCCTCCAGGTGAGAGACCAGAGCCAGTCTCTGATGCCTACTGCCTCCCAGGATTCCCAGAGCAATGGAGGCAGGGGTCAGGGTCAGAGGAGAAAGAGCCCTGAGCTTAAGGTCCAAGTCCCCCCCAGAAAGGACAGTTGGTGTCATAGGTGACTATGGACATGCCCCCTGAGGTTCCCCCATCCCTTATGCGTGATCCAAGCCCCCACTGCTCTGAGCCAGGCACAGTCAGACATGGGGGCTTGGGGGTGGGTGGCCAGGTGCCCACTGTGTGCTGTGGTCCTGGGGCACCACAGACTGCGAGCTTGGCAAGCTCTGTCCCGTCCTCCGCTGCTGTCACTGCCCCTTACGCCCTGGTTCGCCCACAGCTCCTGTCCCATTCCTGTCCCCTTCCTCGGCCTCAGCTGGACCAGCTCCAGAGTCTGCCCTGAAAGACCGGATCCACCCCGATCCACCCCGGTGGAGCTGCTGCTCTGAGCAAGCTGGGGCTAGGGGGTGGATCACCCCTGCCATGCGCTCAGGGGAGGGTCTAGCTATAACTGTGATGTTCTGCCTTATTGTCCTTCGCTGATGGAGGTAAAACTCACAAAGCCCTGAATTCACCCAGTTTTTGTTGGTTGGTTTTGTTTTGTAATGGGGGCCACACTCGCAGTGCTCTGGGCGTATTCTTGGCTCTGTGCACAGGCAGGGATCACTGACTGGGCTCCGGGTACCATATGGGGTGCCAGGGATCACACTTTCGAGGGGCAGGACAAGTGCCTCTTGCGGTCACTGTGTCCTGGGTCCTCCCTCGATTTTTGGGTTATCTACAGCTCCCCTATTCTTGCCCATCCCTGGGACTGACCGAAGTCTGAGCACGCTCTCCGTGGTCTGCTCATAGGTGGCCCTGGGCCCTTGGAGTCACTGTGTCATCTCGCCCCTCACAGCTGATGGGGCCCCTTGATTCCTGACGTAGAGAGCTGGGGCACAGGGAGGGAGAAGGGACCTGGGCAGAGGGTAAGGCGAGACCAGCTCTCCGCTGTGGCTGTGTCGGTCCATCTGTGAATCTGCCCTGGACATACCCTCTGTGGTCAGCAGAGCGGGCTCCCTCATCCTCACATGATCACATGACAGCCACGGGCTAGGCGGGGCTGGGCTGCCGGCTCTGCTGTGGAACCACAGTCAGAGCGTGAGCATCCTGCCTCTAGCCTGGTCTGTGGCAGGCAAGCTTCCTGCCCATGAGTGTGTGTGTGTGTGTGAGAGAGAGAGAGAGAGAGAGAGTACAAGAGTGTGAGTGTGTATTTGTATGAGTGAGCATATATGAGTGTAGAATGTATGTGTGTATGAGTGTGTTTAAATGTGTGTGAGTGTGTGTGAGTATGTGAGGTGTGCGTTTGTATGAGTGAGCATGTGAGTGTGTTGTGTGAGTGTTTAAGTCTGAGTGTGAGTGTGTGAGACCATCTGTGAGTGTGTGATAGTGTGTATGTGAGTGTGTGAGAGAGTATGTGTGAGTATGAGTGAGCATGTATGAGTGTATGTGTGTGTTTAAGTGTGTGTGGATGTGAGTGTGTTTGTGTGTGAATGTGTGTATGAGTGTATGAGTAAGCATGTGAGTGTATGTGTGAAGTGTGAGTAATTGGGGGTGGCAGCTCCCACCGTTGCCACCGCGAGGCATGGCAGGATGGATGTGCCTCTGGCCCACACTGCTGGCGCAGCAAACCAGCCGGGCAAGGATGAAGGACACGCACTCCATCAGCAGCTGGACGCGGACAGCAGCCCACACAGGAGGAGGGTCAGTCTCCTGGCCAAGGGAGGCGCGCCAGCACTGAGCCCCGAGATCGATCTCATCTAAATGAATATTGGCTCCTGTGGGAGGGGTGCTAGCCCGGAGGGGGCCCCACCAAGGGCTGAGGACACATGCCGGCCTTTCTCTGACTGCCCAGCCAAGGGTGCTCCCAGGGCAGAGAGGCCGAGCTTGTCTGCATTCCCCATCGGCTACTGGCCTCTGGAGAGGCGGGCACCCATCAGGCTGCCCCAAGGTGGCCATGCTGCCCGTCCAGGTCCACACACCAGGTCGTAGGGCTCGGGAGAGAGCGACAGGCCACCTGCTGGATGGGGAGTCCAACCCAGAGCCACTCGGGGCTCCGTGGTCCCACCCGACCCCACTGGCATCTCTGGGTCTTGTCGACAGGACAGGATTGACTTTCTGTTTGTGTCATCAGAACAGCCTGAGTCTTCCCTGTGCCACTGGGCGACAGCATCTGATGGTGTCACTGACGTGGCATCTCACCATGGTGGATGGCGCATTAGCTGTGTGTCAGATGGCACAGCGCCACATTGGATGGCGTGTCGGCTCATGCCACACGTGCTGGACAGCATGACAGCTGGATGTCACATGGCGTGTCTCTCCCAAGATTCCGGGAAGCCCCATTAGGACTCTGCTTGGGGGCGCCCGTATGCTTGTACCCATGGGGGCCCAGTGTCCTGCTGGCAGGATGGACTTGGCGCCCCCGGGGATGGGACCAGACCTCCCACTGCCTCAGCAGCACCCCCCCACCCTCCATAAGCACGGCTCGGAGATGTAGGTGTGTCCCTGCCCAGGTGGGAGGCTTGGCGCTGATGGTACGAGGCCATGGAGGAAGCCACGGCGCATGCGTCCAGGGGGCCAGGACCGTCAGGCTCACCAGCTTCTGTGAGCCAGGGGGCCAGGACCGTCAGGCTCACCAGCTTCTGTGAGCCAGGGACACAGGACCGCCAGGCTCACCAGCTTCTGTGAGCAAGGGACTTGGGGTAAGGAGCTCCATAGTGAGAAAGAAGTGCCTCCGCCGAGCCTCTGAGGCACTGGGGCTCAGGCCACTTCAGCTGGCGACCCCAGGACACAAGTTTTCTGACCAGGCCTTGAAGGCGGAAGCAGAGGCACATGCTTTCCTCACCCTCCGCCGCCACCTTCCCGCCGCCGAGAGGACCTCACATGGGTCAGGGAACCTGGCGCCGCCCAACTCCCAGGGACCACGAGAATGTCAGTTTGCTCCGTGCATGGCTCTGGAATCCGGGCAGAGCAAACGTCCATAAAGAGCTGCATGATAAATTGATCTGCGTCTCAGAACAGTCTAGACCTGTCATTCCTGATTGCACTTTCTCCAAAGGCCTGTGGGCAGAGAGAAATGAGAGCGGGGGTGGGGGAAGCATCGCCCCCTTATACGGGAGGTGGGCGTCTCCCCATTCTCGGATTGGCACCATGGAGGGGGAGCTGTAGGGGTGCCGGTCTGCAGATTCAGACAGTGGCCATTCTGGGCCGGAGAGCAGTAAGACACACACCCTGCTTGGGCTCCATCCCTGGCACCCTACAGTCCCGTGAACCCCACCAGGAGTGATCCCCAAGCACGGAGCCAGGAGTAAGCTCTGAGCACCACCAGCTGTGGCCAAAAAAAAAAAAATGGAAGGGGAGGGAAGGAAAGGACAGGCCCCAATCCCAACTTCCTAGTGACCGGCCTCCTTTCCTAACACATACTAAGTTGGAATGTTTTTTTTTTGCTTGTTTGTTTTTTGCTTTTTTGGGTCATGCCCAGCATTGCTTAGGACTTACTCCTGGCTCTGCACTCAGGAATTACTCCTGGCGGTGTTTGGGGGAACATATGGGATGCCGGGGATCGAACCTGGGTTGGCCATGTGCAAAGCAAACACCCTACTCACTATCCTATCACTCCAGCCCCAGTTGGGAGGGATTTTTTTGGGGGGTGGCTTGGTACTTTGCCCACACCCAGTGGTTCTCAGGGCTTACTCCTGACTCTGCACTCAGGGATCACTCCTGCCAGGGCTCGAGGGACCCTAGGAGGAGCCAGACATAAAACCTGGGTCAGCCATGTGCAAAACCTTAGCCCTGTCATCCTATCCCCACAGCCCCCTACCAAGCTAGGGATCTTCCAGTGGTGCTAAAACCACCAGTGCCCAAGAAGGTGCCCAGGGTAGGGGCGGTTGCTGGGCTGTTCGATGCGAGGGGGACTGTGGACGCCAGGAAATCATGAGAACTAGGAGAAAGGAGTCTTGAGACGCAGTGGGAGAAAGAGCTGCAGTGGACTGAAACAGAAGGGCACTGCCCATCTGCTGTGGGCAGGTGAGACCTGCTGTGCCCTGCCCTACGCTGCCCGGCAGCACCATGAAGCTCTTGGACTCCCCGTTGTGGACTGCACTTTGCCTGCTCGTACCAAAGACTAAGACCCTCTGTGCTGAGCTGCTTTGGTGGACAGTGGTTCCCTCTAGCAGAAAAGGAAGAGCAACAGCCATGTCCATCTGGGCGGCTGCTTGGACCTGGGACCTGTTCTTCAGAGGCCAGATCTCAGGATCACATGGCTCTGTCAGTTTTCAGTCTCAAGTAGCAGAAACACAAGGGAACATGATACCTCACAGTCAGGTCATACTTCCTTGAGCCAGCCCTCAAATTGGGTCAGCTATCCCACTGCCCTCGGTGCTCCTGGCCAGTACTTGCTTCAAAGGAGGCCTTGCTTTCCTGCTCACAGAGGCTGCCTACCTCCAGTGATCACATCCACATTCCAGATAGGAGGCCATGGCTGGTGCGAGGCTCCTCCAGCCTGATTCTACCCCTCTAAAGGGCTTTCCTTATGGTCTAGCCCAGAGAACTACCACATGTGCCAGGGAGGCTGAGGAAGGGAGCACGGGCCCAGGGTCGGCAGCCAGCAGCACATCTAAAGTGATGACTGTCTCCTTCAGAGACACGTCTGTAAGATGCCTCTGATGGCTGGACAGGCGGTGACTGATGAGAAATGTCACCTTGGGATTTCAATGGGACAAGTAGGTACAGACAGGGCGGGGAGCTGTATGGGAGATTTTCTGGAGGTTTGTCTCCAAGCAATGTTTTTATGGGAATACGGGGTGTCGGGCAGAGGTTGTGGGCGTAGAAAGCAGACCTGGTTCCAGGGCGCACATCTCAGGCTGCCAGCCGCAGGCAGGCACCCATGGGCCTTCCTCCCAGGCGTGCATCATCCTTCTAAGTGATCCCCCTTTGGCCAGGAGTCCTTTCAATTAAGCGGAGGCTTCATTGGAATAATTAAACCCTCCATCTCAGGCCGCTGTCTCCGATCAGCCCAGCAGATCAATTAGCTCGAATGCATTAATCCAACTAGCTGTTGACGGCCCTTCTGCTCCCTGGGCCTTGGCCTCAGGCAGCTTTCTCCACGGCTGGAGAAAGCAGCTGCGGGCTCCTCGCTGACTGGTGCTGGGTCTCCCTAACTCACCCAGCCTTAGCCTTTGGCCTTCAGTTCTCCCTAGGGTGTCCACATTCCCGAAATCACCGGCAGGGGGCACAGTCTTCGCTGAGCACCACAGTCTGCCTCTTTCTGGGCAGCCTTTAGAGGGTGAGCTCCCATATGAGGGTCTAATGCAGGAGGGAGGCCTGGAGTCCAGGAAACGTCCAATGGATACTCCCCACGATGCCCAGGAAGGAAGCTGCAGCCTCTGTCCACGCCTGGGTGCCCCTGGGGCGGGGTGTGAATGGGCACCAACTGACTGTGCTTGAGTGACACGGGGCGGGGCTTGGCAGCCGAGTGTGCTGCCCTCACTGACCCCAGGCCCACACCTGCTGCCTGGGTCAGTTTTAGTTCCGTGTTGGGCTGGGGCGTGATCTCTCAGAGAACTTCCACATGAAAGAGAGTCAAGGGACTCAGAAGTCAGGTCTGGGCCCAGATTCTCCTGACAGCTTAGTTTAGGGGTTTGGGACCTCCCCACTGGGTTTCTGGCTATAAAATGGTGGAGGAGGTGACAGTGGTGCTGATGCTGGAGATAATGGAGATGGTGGTGGTGGTGGAGGAGGTGATGGTGGCGATGGTGGTGATGGTGGTGGAGGTGATGGTGATGGTGGTGGTGGAGGTGATGGTGGCGATGGTGGTGATGGTGTAGAGGTGATGGTGATGATGGTGATGGTGGTGATGGCGGTGGAGGTGATGGTGGTGCTAGAGGTATATTGTGTTTCTGGAAAATCGGAGATGATGGTGGTGGCAGAGGTCGTGTTCATGGTAGTGACTGCATGGTGGTGATGTCACCTGCTCCCTTAGTGTGTGCAACGTGCTTCTACTGGGCAGAGGTCTGCTACATGTGTGTGCATGTGTGTCTACTGGGCAGAGGTCTGCTACATGTGTGTGCATGTGTGTCTACTGGGCAGAAGTCTGCTACATGTGTGTGCATGTGTGTCTACTGGGCAGAGGTCTGCTACATGTGTGTGCAACGTGCGTCTACTGGGCAGAGGTCTGCTACTTGTGTGTGCATGTGTGTCTACTGGGCAGAAGTCTGCTACATGTGTGTGCATGTGTGTCTACTGGGCAGAAATCTGCTACTTGTGTGTGCATGTGTGTCTACTGGGCAGAAATCTGCTACTTGTGTGTTCATGTGTGTCTACTGGGCAGAGATCTGCTACTTGTGTGTGCATGTGTGTCTACTGGGCAGAGATCTGCTACTTGTGTGTGCATGTGTGTCTACTGGGCAGAGGTCTGCTACATGTGTGTGCATGTGTGTCTACTGAGCAGAGGTCTGCTACATGTGTGTGCAGAGTGCATCTACTGGGCAGAGGTCTGCTACATGTGTGTGCATGTGTGTCTACTGGGCAGAGGTCTGCTACATGTGTGTGCAACGTGCGCCCTACTGGGCAGAGGTCTTCTACTTGTGTGTGCATGTGTGTCTACTGGGCAGAGGTCTGCTACTTGTGTGTGCATGTGTGTCTACTGGGCAGAGGTCTGCTACTTGTGTGTGCATGTGTGTCTACTGGGCAGAGGTCTGCTACTTGTGTGTGCATGTGTGTCTACTGGGCAGAGGTCTGCTACTTGTGTGTGCATGTGTGTCTACTGGGCAGAGATCTGCTACTTGTGTGTGCATGTGTGTCTACTGGGCAGAGGTCTGCTACATGTGTGTGCATGTGTCTACTGGGCAGAGGTCTGCTACTTGTGTGTGCATGTGTGTCTACTGGGCAGAGGTCTGCTACATGTGTGTGCATGTGTGTCTACTGGGCAGAGATCTGCTACTTGTGTGTGCATGTGTGTCTACTGGGCAGAGGTCTGCTACATGTGTGTGCATGTGTGTCTACTGGGCAGAGGTCTGCTACTTGTGTGTGCATGTGTGTCTACTGGGCAGAGGTCTGCTACTTGTGTGTGCATGTGTGTCTACTGGGCAGAGGTCTGCTACTTGTGTGTGCATGTGTGTCTACTGGGCAGAGGTCTGCTACTTGTGTGTGCATGTGTGTCTACTGGGCAGAGGTCTGCTACTTGTGTGTGCATGTGTGTCTACTGGGCAGAGGTCTGCTACATGAATCTGGAAGCCTCAGTGGCTTTAGCAGCGCTGCATTAGCCAAAGTCTACCAACCTCTCAGGTTATGCATCCTGTACTTGTGCCCAACCACTCACCTTGTGTTCAAGGTGGAGGGGCACTAAGGCAGAAAGTTCCAGCTCACTCTGTGTTGCTCCATACCTCAGTTATCCAACCTGTGAGCTTCCTGAACTCATTTTCTTTCAGTGAGTCTTTTGAGACATACAGCTTTAGGGCCTGTGTACCCAGTCTGTGCTCGGGGCTACTCCCGGTCTGTGCTCGGGGCTACTCCCGACCTGTGCTCGGGGCTACTCCGGTCTGTGCTCGGGGCTACTCCGGTCTATGCCGGGGCTACTCCGGTCTGTGCTCGGGGCTACTCCCGGTCTGTGCTCGGGGCTACTCCGGTCTGTGCTCGGCTACTCCGGCCTGTGCTCGGGGCTACTCTGGTCTGTGCCCGGGGCTACTCCCGTCTGTGCTCGGGGCTAATCCCGGTCTGTGCTCCAGACTACCCTGGATAGTGTGTGGGGGCCCCATGATGCAGATCAAACCCAGGCCTCCCATTACAAAGCCTGTGCCGAGCTCCCTCTCGGACCCCAAATCCCTCTTGAAATCATTTCCAGGCAGTGTGACTGGCCAAGTTTTCTACAATAGTGATTCGGGTACTCAGTGCCCCCGAGGCTCACCCTAGGGCAAGCATTCCCCTCCCAATACCTGCATCCCTCAGCCGACCCACTCCTTACAGACTCACTTGTTTCTGGATTAGCTGCAGTTTGGGCCTCACGTTCACACAGGTGGGCTGGAGGGTTTTCACGTCCGTGTGGTCCCATTGTCCCATGGCAGCCCCACCAGCCCGCCTCATTCCTGGGTCTTCTGCCTCCATAAGCATCAGGGTGAGCTGGCATGCAAACCCCATGTGTGAAGGTAGGGTCCCCTCCCTTGCTCCTGATCCCAGAGCAGCATGGGACCCTCCCCACGCACAGGGTAGCCCCGAAGATGACACCAAGAAAGTATCCTCCAGAGACGCCTGTACCTATCAACCACCACCCCCAGCTCTGAGCTCAGTCAGCTTCCTGACGAGCCCTAATGCTGTGCCCTGGGAGGCCCGCATCAGCCCCTCATCCCCTCCCAGAGCCAGGCCCAGCTGTCCCGTGTCACCCTTCTCCAATACTAAAGTGCAGCGGCCGGTTGGGGCTGCCTCAGGACCCCTCCTTAGCTGCCCCCAAACCCCACAGACCCACGGCTTTGTCACCCACGTGTCCCTGTGTGTCTCCGCATGTCAGTGTGTCCCCACGTGTTCCTGTGTGCAGGAAGCTCCGTGGGGCGTCACAGAGCACCTGGTGCTCTCTGCTCACACGTGTCTCACAGCAGTGCCCCTGCCTCTGGGCTAGTGACTCGGCTGCTGGGAGTAACATCCCAATGTCCCCTTCCACCAGGGACGTGACCACCAAGGCCACAGCCCACCTCTCCCTCCCAGAGCATGGGGCCTGGGGGTCTGGGGGCACCTGGAGAGGCCCCAACTCAGCTTCTCTGCTTGGATGTCCCTGGACGTGGTCACTCTCACCCACACTCCACAGCTATTAAGTCGTCTCCTTGTCCTCTTTTCAAGGCTCAGGTCTTCGCTGCTCAGGGTGCAGACAGGGGGCCGGCTCCAGGGCAGGACGAGGCCCAGCCAGGAGTAGCGACAGAAGGTCACAGGAGGCGGGGGCAGCTGCCCCCACAGACCAGCCCCATGCCAGGTATGTGCATTGTCGCCTCAGTTTCCGAACTCGAGGCTCCAAGGTCGGGCCCAGCCATGAAGGGGGGGGGGAGAGTCACTGAGGGCAGAAGGAGAGGATGGGAGAAGAGCAGGGGGCCTTCTGAGAAGGCAGGGTGGCGCGTTAAAGGCATCATCATGGCGCAGCCAGGGGGTGCCCTTGAGGCTTCTGATTTGCAGAGCCTGGAGCCTAAGTAACCACTGGGAGCACCCACTGGGTCCCCCCACATTGCTGGGGATCCCGTGCCCCACCATTAACTTTTTAAAAGCACAAGTGAAAAAGGAAAAAAAAAATCAGTGGGGCCCTATCAAATGAAAAGGTTTTTTTTTTTTTTTGGGTCACACCAGCGATGCTCAGGGGTTACTCCTGGCTCTGCACTCAGGAATGACTCCTGGCGGTGCTCGGGGGACACATGGGATGATGCCAGAGATTGAACCGGGTCGGCCACCGCAGGGCGAACATCCTACCGGATCACTCCAGCCCCCAAATGAAAAGTTTTTGAGCCAACCGGGCCCTGCTGTGTCCCCCAGGAGCACCTCAGGCTGTGCAGCTCCAGTTTTTCTGAGAGGGGTGTTAACGGCCCCCTGGGTGGTCTTTTTATGAGCTGATGAGGAGTCCTAGATTCCAGCTCAACAGCAGTGCTTCCATGGGGGGCCAGGGAGATAGTACAGTGGGTAGGACATTTGCCTTGCACACGGCCAAAACGGCTCAATCTGAGCGAGAGAGAGAGAGAGAGAGAGAGAGAGAGAGAGAGAGAGAGAGAGAGAGAGAGAGAGAGAGAGAGCACTTTCCCCAGACCTCTGTGGTTCAGGTACACAGATCCTGAACACCAAGAGCACCGAGACAGAGCAGGCGGGCGCAAGCAGGGTCATACTGTGTGAACACGGAAACAAAACGTGGACAGTGTTGGGGCTGGAGAGAGAACAGTGGGGAGGACACTGGCCTTCTCATGCCCGACCCAGGTTCAGTCTCCTCCTCCACACCAGGAGTGACCCCAGCACAGCTGGGGTGGTGCCCAGAGCAAACAGAAACCCAGAAGAACCACAGGCAGTGTTGGCCAAAAGCCCAGTCACCAGCAAACACGCGCACTCGGTGGAAGGGCCACCCTCTCCCCTGCGGCTGGCTGTGGCGGGTACAGAGCTGTAGCCCGTCTGCCTGCATGAGGCCACCGCTGAGCTGCTGGTCGTGGTCTGCAGGTGGCGGGCCCGAGATGGACGAGTGCGTGGACACGCTGAAGGACGAGGATGCGCTGTGGGAGAACGTGGAGTGCAACCGGCACATGCTGAGCCGCTACATCAACCCGGCCAAGCTCACCCCGTACCTGCGGCAGTGCAGGGTCATCGACGAGCAGGACGAGGACGAGGTGCTCAGTGCCCCCACGCTGCCCTCCAAGATCAACCGTGCAGGTGCCCGGCTGGCCCCAGGGGTGGGTGGGGGCCCTCCTGGGTTGGGCACAACTCTGGGCTGGCTGGGTGGGGGAGATTGGGACTGCTCCAGAGAGGAGTGATTCGGGTCACTTGGGGAGGGACACCTTCTCCCGCAGCAGCTTCAAGAAGCACCACCCAGTGGACGGCACCAAGATGAAGTTTCTGTGGCTCGGGAATGGGGTGCTGGGGGCCACCCAGACAATTCTCGGGGACCCTGGGGCCATTGCTCCTGATGATACTGGCTGCTGGGCAGGATAGGTCAGGGAGCAAGGACTTGGAGCTCCCAGGTGACCAGGCCACCTCCTCCATGCTTGGGGACTCGGAGCTCTTATCCAGTAGTGCTGGGGGTCTCCAGGGCTCTGTCCTGCAGTGCTTAGGGTGGCTCAGGAATTCTTAGACAAGGGAGCCGTCCCAGCAAGGAGCTGAGCAGGTCTGGACCAGGCAGGAGCAGGACCCCAAAGTTGATCGAGCACCCCCGTTCCATGGTGGATGGAGGCAAGCCAGACTGCACTGACCATCACCCAGCTGTGGCCTCTCCTTCCTCCATCTGCCTGGTTCTTACCCCTCCCTCCAGAACTGGTCACTCTGCTTTTGGTACCCTCCCCCAAGCCCTGACAACAGTAACCCCTGAGCACAGCTGGGTTTGCCCCAAAATCCAAAAAAATAAGTATCCTTTGGAGAAGGCTGATGGCACAGTCACCAACAGTGGCTAGCCTGGCTATGTGCATGTGTACAATTGTGTGTGCATGCTCGTCCGGGCATCATGCGCGCCTTCCTTCTGTGGCTCATGGTCACAAAGGCCTGGTGAGCCTCTCCCATATGTCCTTGACCAGCCAGTGTGGCTGACTCTGTGGACTGTCTGATCCTACCCCCACTGTGCTCCCAGTGGCTAACACAGGCCGACTCTTGTTCATTCTGTCTCTTGCAGGGGAAGAGGGAGTGTGGGGAGCCCCAGGGAAGGCAGAGCTGGAATCAAAGGTCTATGGGAGGGTCAGAAAATGCAGCTGGAGCCCAGCAGGCAGAGGCCGTCTCCAGACTCCATGATAATCTGCCCAAGAATTCAGAGCTCTGCCTGCTTCCTGCACAGAGACCCCCATGGTCTGCCAGGGCTCGGGGCCTCTCCCTCCATGGCCCGGGCTCCCTGAGCACTAGACATTGGCCAGCTCTTCCCGGGCTGCAGTGACCTTCGCTCCTGCAACACCAGCTTCCGGAGTGAATGAGGACTCTGGGTCCAGCCTGGAAGACCCCGGTGGGGGACAGAGGGAGGGTCCTGCATCCCAGCGGCTGGACAGTGAGGCCTGATTCTCATGGTGGTTCCCGACTCTTCCCCAGGCCGTCTGCTGGACATTCTCCCACACCAAGGGTCAGCGGGGCTATGTGGTCTTCCTGGAGAGCCTGGAGTTCTACTACCCAGAGCTATACAAGCTGGTGACCGGGAAGGAGCCCACACGCAGGTTCTCCACCATCGTGGGTGAGCTGAGAGAGCCGAGAGAGAGGCAGAGAGAGAGAGAATGTGAGTTATGTGGGTCTCTGTGTGCGAGCCTGTGTGTGACTGTGTGAGAGTCTGTGAGTGTGTGTGTGTGAATCTGTGTGTGTGAGTTATGTGGGTCTCCGTTAATGCGAGTCTATGTGTGACTTGTGAGAGTCTGTGAGTGTGTGTGTGTGAATCTGTGTGTGAGTCATGTGGGTCTCCGTAATGCGAGCCTATGCGTGACTGTGAGTCTGTGAGTGTGTGTGTGAATCTGTGTGTGTGAGTTATGTGGGTCTCCGTAGTGCGAGCCTATGCGTGACTGTGTGAGTCTGTGAGTGTGTGTGAATCTGTGTGTGAGTCATGTGGGTCTCCGTGTGCGAGCCTATGCGTGACTGTGAGTCTGTGAGTGTGTGTGTGAATCTGTGTGTGTGAGTTATGTGGGTCTCCGTGTGCGAGCCTATGCGTGACTGTGTGAGTCTGTGAGTGTGTGTGTGAATCTGTGTGTGTGAGTTATGTGGGTCTCTGTGTGCGAGCCTGTGTGTGACTGTGTCAGAGTCTGTGAGTGTGTGTGTGAATCTGTGTGTGTGAGTTATGTGGGTCTCCGTAGTGCGAGCCTATGTGTGACAGTGTGTGAGAGTCTGTGAGTGTGTGTGTGTGAATCTGTGTATGTGAGTTTTGTGGGTCTCCTATGCGAGCCTATGTGTGACTTGTGTGAGTCTCTGAGGTGTGTGTGTGAATCTGTGTGTTGTGAGTTATGTGGGTCTCCGTGTGTGAGCCTATGTATGACAGTGTGTGAGAGTCTGTGAGTGTGTGTGTGAATCTGTGTGTGTGAGTTTTGTGGGTCTCCGTGTGTGAGCCTATGTGTGACAGTGTGAGAGTCTGTGAGTGTGTGTGTGAATCTGTGTGTGAGTTATGTGGGTCTCTTTGTGCGAGCCTATGTGTGACAGTGTGTGAGAGTCTGTGTGTGTGTGAATCTGTGTGTGTGAGTTATGTGGGTCTCTGTGTGCGAGCCTATGCGTGACTGTGTGAGAGTCTGTGAGTGTGTGTGTGAATCTGTGTGTGTGAGTTATGTGGGTCTCTGTGTGCGAGCCTATGCGTGACTGTATGAGAGTCTGTGAGTGTGTGTGTGAATCTGTGTGTGTGAGTTATGTGGGTCTCTGTGTGCGAGCCTATGCGTGACTGTATGAGAGTCTGTGAGTGTGTGTGTGAATCTGTGTGTGTGAGTTATGTGGGTCTCTGTGTGCGAGCCTATGCGTGACTGTATGAGAGTCTGTGAGTGTGTGTGTGAATCTGTGTGTGAGATATGTGGGTCTCTTTGTGCGAGCCTATGTGTGACAGTGTGTGTGAGTCTGTGTGTGTGAATCTGTGTGTGTGAGTTATGTGGGTCTCTGTGTGCGAGCCTATGTGTGACTGTGTGAGAGTCTGTGAGTGTGTGTGTGAATCTGTGTGTGTGAGTTATGTGGGTCTCTGTGTGCGAGCCTATGTGTGACTGTGTGAGAGTCTGTGAGTGTGTGTGTGTGTGAATCTGTGTGTGAGTTTTGTGGGTCTCTGTGTGCGAGCCTATGTGTGACCATGTGATAGTCTGTGAGTGTGTGTGAATTTGTGTGAGTTATGTGGGTCCGTGTGTGAGCCTATGTGTGACAGTGTGTGAGAGTCTGTGAGTGTGTGTGTGTGAATCTGTGTGTGTGAGTTATGTGGGTCTCTGTGTGTGAGCCTATGTGTGACAGTGTGTGAGAGTCTGTGAGTGTGTGTGTGAATCTGTGTGTGTGAGTTTTGTGGGTCTCCGTATGCGAGCCTATGTGTGACAGTGTGAGAGTCTGTGAGTGTGTGTGTGAATCTGTGTGTGAGTTATGTGGGTCTCTTTGTGCGAGCCTATGTGTGACAGTGTGTGAGTCTGTGTGTGTGTGAATCTGTGTGTGTGAGTTATGTGGGTCTCTGTGTGCGAGCCTATGTGTGACTGTGTGAGAGTCTGTGAGTGTGTGTGTGAATCTGTGTGTGTGAGTTATGTGGGTCTCTGTGTGCGAGCCTATGTGTGACTGTGAGAGTCTGTGAGTGTGTGTGTGAATCTGTGTGTGTGAGTTTTTGTGGGTCTCTTTGTGCGAGCCTATGTGTGACTGTGTGAGAGTCTGTAGAGTGTGTGTGAATCTGTGTGTGTGAGTTTTGTGGGTCTCTGTGTGCGAGCCTATGTGTGACTGTGTGAGAGTCTGTGAGTGTGTGTGTGTGAATCTGTGTGTGTGAGTTATGTGGGTCTCTGTAGTGCGAGCCTATGTGAAAGTGTGTGAGAGTCTGTGAGTGTGTGTGAATCTGTGTGTGTGTGAGTTTTGTGGGTCTCCGTGTGCGAGCCTATGTGTGACTGTGTGAGAGTCTGTAAGTGTGTGTGTGAATCTGTGTGTGTGAGTTATGTGGGTCTCCGTGTGTGGAGCCTATGTGTAACAGTGTGTGAGAGTCTGTGTGTGTGTGAATCTGTGTGTGTGAGTTATGTGGGTCTCTGTGTGCGAGCCTATGTGTGACAGTGTGTGAGAGTCTGTGAATGTATGTGTGTGAATCTGTGTGTGTGAGTTATGTGGGTCTCTGTGTGTGAGCCTATGTGTGACAGTATGTGAGAGTCTTGAGTGTGTGTGTGAATCTGTGTGTGTGAGTTATGTGGGTCTCTGTGTGTGAGCCTATGTGTGACAGTGTGTGAGAGTCTGTGAGAGTGTGTGTGTGTGTGTGAATCTGTGTGTATGAGTTATGTGGGTCTCTGTGTGTGAGCCTATGTGTGAGAGTCTGTGTGTCAGAGTCTGTGTGAGAAACTGTGTTGTTATGTGAGTCTCTGTATGAGGTCTGTGTTTGTAAGACTCTGTGTGTGTGAAAAAATCTGTGTGTGAAAGGTATATGAATGGTGTGTATGAGACTGTGTGTATGTAGTTATCTGTGTGTGTGTTTTGTGGGTCTCTGTGTGAGTCTCTGAGTATGAGAGTCCACGCCTCTGTGTGTGTTACATAGCTGTCTTGTGTGTCTGTATATGTTATGAAGCTGTGTGTAAGAGCCTGTGTATGTGTCTGTGTGTGAGTCTGTGTGAATTATGTGGGTCTCTGTGTGTTAGAGTCTGTGTGCATGAGTCGTGTGTGTGTGTGTGTTGTGGAAGTCTCTGGGTATATGAGTCTGTTGTGTGTATCTCCATAAATGGTGGGCCCGGGACTCTGGTAGGAAGTAGTGTGTGTGAGAATGTGTGTGTGCATGCTCCTGTATTTGGTGTGTTGTGCTGTGTGTGCTCAGTAGTGGCCAATTCCAAAGCTCGGCATCAGGGATCACAGCCCTGTGCACCCACAGGCTGTCACCCACATTCTGGCCGGGGCGGCAGGTGGGTGGTGTTGCTGTGTTGCCCCTGGGAACTAGGGATGGGGCAGAAGCTCGCTGTGCCCTCTGCAGCTGTCCTTGTCTGTCCTCTGCTGCCCAGAGCCCTGGGCCCCTCCTCACCTCCCTTCCAGAATAGTCTCACCTCACATGTCCGCCCAGGCCCCTCCCTACCCCTGCTCCACTGCCTTCTCCAGCCTCCTGGGACTTCCCGCCTGGCAGCCTTCATACCTACATGCAGTCACACCTTAACACCTTCCCATATTATACCTTCCTTCCCTCACACCTTCCCACCCTCTCACCCTCACACCTTCCCACCTTCCCACCCTTGTACATTCTCACCTTCCCACCAATGAACATTCTCACCTTCCCACCCTCACACCTTCCCACCTTCCCACCCTTGAACATTCTCACCTTCCCACCAATGAACATTCTCACCTTCCCACCCTTGTACATTCTCACCTTCCCACCCTCACACCTTCCCACCCTTATACATTCCGCCTTCCCACCCTCCCACCCTCACACCTTCACAGCTACCCAAGCTCCTGGCTTCTGGCTAAAGCCCAAACCTTTGGTGCAGGCAGAGATCCCGGCTGGGGGTCCACTGCCCTCCCTGCCTCTCCCCCTGGGCCACAGTCTCTGCTGCTCCCCACCCGAGACCTGGGTATGGTCCTGGCCGCATTAGAACCCACAGGAGCTTCTCTCCAGCCTCCTTGTCCCTCTGACTGTTAGCGTGCAGCGCTCCGCACCCATCACTGTGGGCCCCTGTCCATTCCACACCTCTCTGTGGGTGCTGCCGCCTAGCCCAGCCGCCATGACCACCTGTGTCCACAGTGGAGGAGGGCCACGAGGGCCTCACGCACTTCCTGATGAATGAGGTCATCAAGCTGCAACAGCAGATGAAGGCCAAGGACGTGCAGCGCTGCGAGCTGCTGGCCAAGCGCGGCAGCTGGAGGAGCGAAGAAGCAGCTGGCGCTGACACGCATGGAGCTGCTCACCTTCCAGGAGCGCTACTACAAGATGAAGGAGGAGCGCGCGGCTACAGCGACGAGCTGGTCAAGGTCAAGGGCGACAACTACAACCTGGCCATGCGCTACGCTCAGCTCAGCGAGGAGAAGAACATGGCAGTGATGCGCAGCCGGGACCTGCAACTGGAGGTGAGCGCGGAACTGCGCATGCGCACAGGATGGGCGGGTTGAGCACATGGAAGGGCGTCGCACCTGTTCACCGGGTCGGTTCTCTCTGCGCCCTCTGGCCCTACCCTCCCGCTCCCTGCCTCATTTGCGCAAGTGCAGGCGGGCTCCCCTATGTGCCATGGACCGCTAGTTCTGGCCTCTCATCCCGGCCCATGACCCACCGAGGCGGAGTGAGGATTCCGGCAGTAACCGACTATCTGCAGGAGCGGGGGAGAAGGAAGGCCCAGGCCCTTGGGGCAGTCAGCAAGGAGCCGCACGTGGCACCTATGCAGACCAGGACCGACCACTGTGCCCTGACGCCCGCTTGGCAAGGATTTTGTCCAAGCTTATCGGCAAACATTTCACCTGCGATGTATGGGCTTTGTCGACTAGGTTCCCGGACTCAGTTCAGGGGAGGCCCTGCTGAGTCCATTCGCCGCCCCCCCCCCCTGTGTCTGGCAAGTGAACGGGGCACTTGGCTTCTCTAGGAACGTCTAACATCAGACCACGGTCCCTTCTGGCCAGGGTACATGCAGAGATGCCCGCTTGTGGCACGCAGCGTCATGGACAGAACACTTAGGGTGGAGGCGAGAGCTGGTGTCCGGGAGAGGCGCTGGTCAGAGAGGAAGGAGAGAAGCCAGATCCCCATGTGCCAGAGCAGGAAGAGCAGCTCTCCTGGGGCGGGGTGGTGCCGGCCGTGTTTCCAGAAGCAGCCCAGGCAGGGCAGGAGGTGGGAGGAGACAGCCAGGGTCCTGCTCAGGGCCTGGGCAGAGATTGTCATTTCCGTAGCTGGGACAGGAAGCCAGGGAAGGCTTGAGCCACTCTTCGGGCAGGTCCACCGCACTCAAGAGTATTTCATCGGCATCGTCCCTGTGACACGTGCCGAGCTCTGGGAGTGCACAGATTAATAAACAGTTTCCGCTCAGGTCACTTGCCTGTAGCTGTGAGTGTGTCCACTGGATCAGTGAAGCCACTGGAAAGCAGGCCCAAGTGTGCCTGCTGGGAATTAGCTTTCAAACCTGTAGACCTGAGTCCAGCCTCCAGCACCCCACCGCCTCCTCAGGGCCCGGGCTTCTGTCTCCATGAGGCACTGCTCCCCAAGTCTCTGCTGAAGTGACCACCTCAGGGAGCAGCAAAGGCACAGGGCAAGAAGTCCCACCCAGCCCTCAGGGTGAGCCTCCAGGATTCAGGGAGAGGGTCTGGGGGTTTAACTTTGTGGGGAGCCTGGATCCCTTCTCCCCTGTCTTCCCGTCTTCCCTAGCGGTGCAGTGAGGAGGCATCTAGAACATGACAGTGTCTGGCCAGCTGAGGCCCTGGGTCCCGGTCACCCCCTTGCCTCATTCTTCCTTCAGGGCACGGGGGTCTGCTGTCGCCCCTTGCCTGGCCCCCTCTCAACCTGCCTGATGTCTGGAGATGTTTCTCCCCCAACTCTAGAGCTAGACTCTAGAGCTAGACACCACACTTTGGGTGCTTTGTGCCCCCCCTCCCCAGCACCCTTGTTTGGGGCTGCAGGCAGGTTTGGTGAAAGCCAAAGGGCTGAACCTGGTGCAGAGTCCATCACCCCCCTCATGAGAGTGCCACTCCCATCTCTCTGCCACCCCAATAGTCCAGTGTCCCAGCCTTTGGGTGGGTCTTGGTGCCATAAGGATGGAGCTGCTGGTTGGCAGCTGAGCCTCTCACATCAGACTCCTGAGACCCTCAGAGGGAGCTGATGGATGGGCTGGGCCCCCAGTCTCTCATCTTCTCTGCCTCCTCTCAGCTCCGCCAGAGCAGCCCCAGGGATCGAGGAGGCCTTGCATTAAAGAGCCACGGCCGGCAGGCTTTGGGGTTCACTAACTGGGTTATAGGTTATGTCAGCCAGTGCCTCCCTATGGTTCAGGGGTACCCCAGTATTGTTGGCCTCGTTGGTGTGGCCTGTGCTCCAGGACCCCCCAAGGCAGCAGCCAGTGACACTCAGGTGTCCTATGGAGACTGGCCTGGAACTCGGGGTGACCTGCAGATCTAGGCCTGGAACTCCGGGTGACCGCCCAGAACCAGGCCTGGAACTCGGGGTGACCTGCAGAGCGGGCCTGGAACTCGGGGTGACCTGTGGAGTTGGATCTGGAACTCGGGGCTTTCTGTGCTCTAGTTACTGTGTCTCCTCCAAGGCCCTTGGGGTGTTTGATCTCGACCGTAGCTCCCCACATATTCACAGAGGAGGGTTCAAAGGCACCTGCTGACCCTTCAGAGCAGCCCCTGACTCCGGGAGGCCACAGGGTCTTTATTGGCAGGGAGGGATGGTTGCGCTCAAGGAAATGCCCATTTCCTTGAGTGCAACTGTGCGGCTCTTGGCGTGGTCAGAGAAGGGGCTGGGAGCAAGCTCTGACCAATGGACCCACCAAGCTGGAAACTCAGTGGAATCTGGGGGCGCTGCCTGCACTGAGTCTCTGCCTTCAGCCGCCTCCTCACCCCACATCCTGCCCCGGGTGTCGCAGATCGACCAGCTGAAGCACCCGGCTGAACAAGATGGAGGAGGAGTGCAGGCTGGAGAGGAATCAGTCGCTGAAACTGAAGAACGACATCGAGAACCGGCCCAAGAAGGGAGCAGGTGCTGGAGCTGGAGCGGGAGAATGAGATGCTGAAGACCAAGATCCAGGAGCTGCAGTCCGTGATCCAGGTGGGCAGGGGGTGAGGAGAGAGCAGGGCAGGGGTGAGGCGAGCAGGGCAGGGTGAGGCGAGCAGGGCAGGGGGTGGGAGGAGAGCAGGGCAGGGGTGAGGCGAGCAGGGCAGGGGGTGAGGCGAGCAGGGCAGGGGGTGAGGAGAGCAGGGCAGGGGGTGAGGAGAGCAGGGCAGGGGTGAGGCGAGCAGAGCAGGGGTGAGGAGAGCAGGGCAGGGGTGAGGAGAGCAGGGCAGGGGGTGAGGCGAGAGCAGGGCAGGGGTGAGGAGAGCAGGGCAGGGGTGAGGGAGAGCAGGGCAGGGTGGGCAGGGGTGAGGAGAGAGGGGCCTGGGCGAGGGAAAGCAAGGTAAGGGTCAGGAAGAAGAGGCAGGGTGGGTAGGGAGAAGAGGCCCTGGGAGTGAGGCGGAGGAGGAATGGACCTCAGTGCTGGATAGGGGTTGGAGTCAGACACCTGTGGTCCTGGGCTACTGCATTTCCTCTGTGCTAAGCAGGGTGAGCCTAGCACTCGGCTGCTGGAGGCAGACACTTGCTGCCTAGTGGCTGTGTCGGATGAAGCCCCTCAGAGCTCAGGCTGTGGCCCACAGGGGCCCCCCCCTCCCCTGCCCTGCCCTCCCTCCCTCCAGGCCACTCCCCAGAGGCACAGCCTCCACAGCAGGTGCCTGCGGCTGTTCAGCACAGGCCTCCTGGGAGGGTCTGGGGAAAACATCCCAGGATGTCGGGAGGGAGAACAGGTGCCCCTCCGTGGACACCCCCTCTGGCAACCTGGCACTGGGCTGGCGGGAAGGGGTGCACCCCCGTTCCGCAGTGTCAGAAAGGCAGACCAGCATGACCTTCGCCCGTCCACCGCCGGTGCCTGCAGGGACTCGGGGCAGAAGCAGCTGGAGGGCAGCGGGGGCTCAGAGGGCGGAGCTGCCCCACTGGGATAAAACCCACGTGCTGGGCCTCTGAAGGGCCCCAGGTGGTGGCCTCCCCCGCTGCATCTTGGCCCATGGCTCTGCTTGATGCCTGCCCTGACCACCACGTCCTGCCACCCAGGCTGGGAAGCGCAGCCTGCCCGACTCAGACAAGGCCATCCTGGACATCCTGGAGCATGACCGCAAGGAGGCCCTGGAGGACCGGCAGGAGCTGGTGACCAAGATCTACGACTTGCAGGAGGAGGCTCGCCAGGCAGAGGAGCTGCGGGACAAGGTGAGTCCTTCCCCTCCTGTGTCCTGGCGCCTGGCCCCTCACTGCAGGCACACCTGGGGTCCCCCACTGAACCGCGCTCGCCTCCCGCAAGGCAGATCTCAGTTTGTCACTCGGCACATCTGGGCGGGCTGACCGGCCCGAGGGCCCTGCGGGTGGGAGGCAGCCCCCAGGCGGCAAGGGGGGACAGCTCTGACCCCCTGCCCACAGTACCTGGAGGAGAAGGAGGACCTGGAGCTGAAGTGCTCGACGCTGGGCAAGGACTGCGACATGTACAAGCACCGCATGAGCACCGTCATGCTGCAGCTGGACGAGGTGGAGCGTGGCGCGACCAGGTGTGTCCCCACCACGCCCCAGCCCCGCGCTCCGCCACAGATACCTCGCAGGAGCGGGTGCTGGGATGGCACGGCGACCGAGCTGGACTGCAGCCAGAGTAACAACCTGTCCTGGGGCACCTGCTGCTCCAAAGGCTGTTCAGGCCCGTCACTTGCCCTTTCTCTACTGTCTGGGGGTGAAAATGGCCATGCTGGTCCCGGCAGGAGTGCCCCCAAGACACCCAGGATTCTTGAGCAGACTGTCTAGGGAGATGGCTGAGGAGAGGAGGGCTGGCAGTGCACCGGGCTGGGAAAGGACAGGAAGACCGGGCTGTGAGCTGACCTGGTGCTGGGAATGGACAGGCAGACCTGGTGCTGGGAGTGGACAGGCTGACCTAAGCTGGGAGTCTCCCCTACCTGACCCCACTGCTGTCCCTGGACCCGCGGTCTGGTGGTCAGAAGCGCCATGCGTCTGGTGCCCATCCACTGCCCGCAGGCCTTTCACTTTCGGGACCAGGCACAGACCCAGTACTCTCAGTGCCTCGTCAGGAAGGACAAGTACCGGAAGCAGATCCGAGAGCTGGAGGAGAGGAATGATGAGATGCGCATCGAGATGGTGCGGCGAGAGGCCTGTATCGTCAACCTGGAGAGCAAACTCCGGCGCCTCTCCAAGGACAGCGGCACCCTGGACCAGGTGGGTGGCCCTGGCGGTGATGGATACACCCGTCCCTGGACCAGGTGGTTGGGGTCCCGCCCGCATAGATATGGGGCTGCACCACCCAACACCCCATCCCAGGGCTCACAGCTGGCCCTCGAGGCCCTTCCCAGAGCTCATGACATGGGGCCAGACCCCAGCACCATGCCAGGTCAGGGTTCACCTGGGGCCTGGGGATTTAGCCTGTTTCCAAGTAGCAAGAAAACTCACCCTGAAACTCAGAGCCCTCGGGGCCACTCATGCTCCATCCAGTATTGGCACCCTTCGACTTTGTCTGCAGAGCCTGCCCCGGAACCTGCCCGTGACCATCATCTCTCAGAGCTTCGGGGGCGCCAGCCCCAGGACCAATGGCCAGGAAGCCGATGACTCGTCCACGTCCGAGGATTCCCCGGAAGACAGCAGATACTTCCTACCCTACCAGCCCCGCAAGCGCAGAATGAACATCAAGGCCATCCAGGTGCCGTGAGGGGGCAGCCTCGGGGGACTGGGCAGGTCCTATGGCTCCTGCTCCGGCTCTGCCAGCCCTCATCTCCTCCCAAGCAGTGGAAGTTTGAGCGGAGGGAGCCAAGGGGGGAGCGGAGCAAAAGCAGTGTTCCCAAATTCATCTGTTTATGCAACAAATAAGTATTGTCTTCAGCGGAGGCTTTTACATTAATTGCTTGTGATAGGCACCATTTGGGAGCTGGAGGTGGAGCGGGAATCCATCTGCTCAGTATCTGGTGCAATCAGTTCACAGGCACCACGGACTCACGGGTGGGGAAGCGAGGGGGTTTGAGAGACTAAATATCCGTAAGAGTGAGTGTGTGAGTGTGTGTATGTATGAGAGAGAGAATGTCTGAAGGAGAGTGAGGGAATAGGTGGGCAAGTGTGAGTAAGTGTGAGCAAATCCTGAAGGAGAATGTGGCTGGATAAGTGAGAGAGCGAGTGAGTATATGAGTGGATGGATGAGCGAGAGAGTGAGCGAGTGTAGGGAAGAGTGAGAGAATGAGTGAATGTGTGGATGGTGAGCATGAGCGAGTATAGATGGATGAGTGAGTGAGTGAATGGATGGATGGCGAGACAGCCAGTGCCTGTATGGATGTGGGAGAGAACTAGCGAGTGTGTGCATGGATGGATGAGTGAGAGAACAAGCGAGTGGACAGCTGCATGAGAGAACAAGTGGATAAAAGAACAAGCGAGTGGACAGCTGGATGAGAGAACAAGTGGATAAAAGAACAAGCGAGTGGACAGCTGGATGAGAGAATGACTGAGTATAAATGGGTGAGTGAGAATGAGCGAGTGAATGGACGGATGAGAGAACAAGGGAGTGTGTGCATGGATGGAGCGAGCAAATGAATATATGGATGAGAGAACAATGAATATATGGATGAATATATGGATGGAGTGAATGTATGGATGGTGGGAATGAGTGAGTATAGAGGGATGAGTGAGATTGAGTGGATGGATGGATGGATGAGAGAGCGAGTGAGTATATGCATGGATGAGAGTGCGTGAATATTTGGATGGGCGAGAGAGCGAGTGGATGGATGGGGAGGGACAAGCTAATGAATGGATGGCGAATGAATGGATGGATGAGAGGATGAGTGAGAGAGCGAGTGAGGGAACGGATGGATGAAAGCGAGTGAGGGTAGCTGGACGAGGGAGAGCGAAGTGAGTTTGTGGAAGGATGGATGAGCAAGTGAATGGGTGGGTGGTGGGCGGCGGCTGGGTGGGTTGGTAAGTGGGTGGGCGGGGAGCGGGTGGGTGGATGGTAGGTGAAAGGGTGGGCCGGTGAATGAATGGGTGGGTGGCGGGCGAAAGATGATGGACAAAGGAGTGGGTGGGTGGGGCGGTGGATCAGTGGGCGGGTAGGTGGGTGGGTGGTCAGTGAAAGAGGCCATCTGAGAAGAGAAAGTGGGACCGGGACCTTGCCATGCCTGCGCTTCAAACCTCCCTCCACACTCCCGCCACCCCAACTTCGTACCCATGGAACCAGGGGTGGGGTGGCACGTCAGCGGCGGGGGACCTGGAAGCCGCGGGGCTGAACAGGCCAGGCCTTGCCGTTCCCTGAAAAGGCCCACGGTGCTGTGCGGCTCACTCTGGCCCCCTGGCAGCTGAGTCCGCCGGGTGAGCCTTGGCGCGCTCCCTTACCTCCGCAGCTGCAGCGTGCCAAGTCCCCCATCAGCCTGAAGCACGTGGCTGCCGACTCTCAAAGGTGAGCACTGTGCCCTCCTGCCTGTTGCCCGGCCACTGTTCCTGTTGGAGAACCAAGGGCCATAGTTATTCCCTGTGCCCAGGCGCATGAAGGTGGGGCCCTCTGTGTGCCCTCACCACACCCCTCAGTGCAGCCCCACACGGGTGCCCCCATGCGCCTCTACTCTCTGGGCCATGCCATCCCCTGCCCACAGGGGGCTGCCGGTGTCTCAAGGGCCCTCCTGGACACTGTCAATACTCCATGCCCAGCACTTAGGCCACATAGAAGCTTCCAGAACCCTAATACTCCTCAGGTGCCCGGTGGGGAGGTGGAAGGCAGCTCTGGAAGTGGGAAAGGGAAAAGCAGCCAGAGAGTTTGGGGCGGCCTGGTCCTCGGACACCGTCTCCAGGAGTGGCACCCCAGGAACAAAGCAGGGAACAGACAGGCTGTGTGGCTGGCCCTACCCTTGTGAGGTGGACGGACCCTACACTCACCCACCCCCAACAGGGCCCCAGTTCTGGCGGGGGGGTGGGTGGGGCTGGTTGAGAGGCAGAGACACCAGCCTTGTCGGGGCAGCAGGCCCGGCCTCAGCTCTGCTCCGTCTGCTCTTCCTGCCCCACACGGCCAGTGAGGGCCCACGAGGAGGATGGCAGCGCCGGCAGCCCCAGCTCCTGCAGATCCCTGCCTGTCTCCACCACCTTCTCCTCCATGGTGAGCTGGGGGTGGGGGGCCGCTCCACACAGCACCCCAGGGTGGCCCAGACCCATTTACACCTTCTTGCCGACAACTCTCCCAATTTAACACTTTCGGTGGGAGGAAGAGAGGGGCTGAGAGGCTGCCGCCAGGCGTGCTAATGCCACAGGGCAGCAGCAGCGGAGCAGCTGGAACTGCAGATGCTGGAGCAAAGACTCGGAGCCTCCAGCCAGCCTGTGACCCCAGGCAGAGCTGGGAGACCCCAGCAGGTGTGGGATTAGGGACTGTACCGCGGGAGGTGGGGGAGGGTCTCTCAGCTCAGCCTCAGATTCAGCCCGGGAGGTAGAGGCCTGGCCTGGAGTGAGGGGGGCCTCTTCTTGAGGCTGCCCAACAGGCCGCTGCAGGGCCCCCAGCTCGGTCCTGCAGACACCAGGACCGCCCGGCCACAGCAGTTCCCGCTGCCCCTCTGAGGCTGGGCAGATGTTCTGGCACATGCACAGGACTGCGGCTGCCCGGTCCAGGGTCTTCTCCAACCAAGGTTGCTGTTGTGAGGCTGTGAGGCAGTGTCTGAGTTTGTGTGTATGTGTACATGTTGTGAGTCTATACGTTGCATGTTTGTATCCATGAATATCTGGATATTGTGTGCAGTGTGCATGTATGCCTGTGTGAGTGTGGTGTGTCTTGTGTGCGTGTGTGTGCAAGTGTGAGCATGATTTTATGTGTATGCATGTGTGTACATGTGTTCATGTGTATGCACAGGTGCTGAACTGTGTGTGTGCATGCGTGTGTGGGATGCTGAGCTGTGGGTCTGTGTCCGTGTGCATGCGTGTGTGCAGGTGCTGAGGTGGGGGTGTGTGTCTGTGTGCGTGTGTGCAGGTGCTGAGGGTAGGGTTGTGTGTCTGTGTGCGTGTGTACAGGTGCTGAGGTGGGGGGTGTGCGTCTGTGTGTGTGTGTGTACAGGTGCTGAGGTGGGGGTGTGCGTCTGTGTGCGTGTGTGCAGGTGCTGAGGTGGGGGTGTGCGTCTTGTGTGTGTGTGTGCAGGTGCTGAGGTGGGGTGTGCGTCTGTGTGTGTGTGTACAGGTGCTGAGGTGGGGGTGTGCGTCTGTGTGCGTGTGTGCAGGTGCTGAGGTGGGGGTGTGCGTCTGTGTGCGTGTGTGCAGGTGCTGAGGTGGGGGGTGTGCGTCTGTGTGTGTGTGCAGGTGCTGAGGTGGGGGTGTGCGTCTGTGTGCGTGTGTGCATGGATGCTGACTGTGGGTGTGTGTCTGTATGCATCATATGCACAGGTGCTGAGCTGTGGGTGTATGTCTCCGTGTGCATACTTGTGCGGGGTACTGAGTTATGGGTGTGTGTGTGTCCGAGTACATGTGTGTGCACAGATGCTGAGCTGTGGGTGCTCCTGCTCTCTCGCTCACTCACAGCCGCCACACGGAGTCGCTCCAGCATCATGTCCATCACGGCCGAGCCCCCAGGGAGCGACTCCATTGTCAGGCGCTGTAAGGGAGGACGCCCCTCCCCGCAGGTGAGTGCCACTTGCCAGTGTTTGCTGACCTTTGGCCCTTGGCGGGGCCCTTAGTGTCATGGGAACGCCTTCCTGGCTCCTCTGCTCCCCAAGGACACTTGAGCCCCCGCTGCCCAGAGGCCCAGGTGTCAGCTCCCCACCCATGGGCCCTCACTGAAGTCTGTGGCCCTTTTTTGCCCCACCCCAGTTTGGCCTGAGGTTGACTGAGGGGGAGGGACGGGGGGACCTGGACTCCCTGCTTCTGCTCCCCACCCTCAGCCCCCAACCCTCACCTCCACCCAGCCTGATGGAAACCCAGCAATGCATGGACCATTCCCTCCCTGGACCTCCTGTGCACGCGTGTGTATGTGCCCGGCCTGGCATATGTGATCACGTACCTCTGCCTGTGCACACATGTATGTGGGCCCTACCTTGCACATGTGTGTACACTGGCCCCACCCCTTTGTCTTGCAGCACAGTTGAGGAAGACAATGACAGTGGTGGCTTTGAGGCCCTGGACCTTGATGGTAGGTAGCCAAAGGGTCTGAGGGGTGTGACCGGGCCAGCTGTGCACAGAGCAGGTTCCCACCCAACACATGAACTAGTAAGTTCATGTGTGCCAGTACTGGTGCCAGTACTGACCCTGTCTTTGGACACACTGGCTGACCTCAATTGGATGGACTGGCCGTGGCGAGGGCAGAGGCAGGTGACCAATGGTGAGTGACTTGAAGCCCTTAGGGGCCTTGAGAAGCCCTAGCACAGGGACAGGAAGGGGACTGGGGAGGACGGGCGCGGGGGTGTGGGGCACGTCAGCCAGGAGATGGAGTGTGGTGGTCAGCTGGGCATCAGGAGCTTCCCTGGGCCCAGAACATTCCCTACAGAGAACTGGGGTCGAGGGCCCAGCCCAGGGAGAGCTTGTGCTGGGTGTGACAGTCACGGTTTGTGTCCTGAGTCGGGGAGACTGGTCCGAGGGCAGCAGCTCGCAGGCACACAGCACTGAGGGGCAACCGACAGGGGCGGGAGAGGTGCGGGGTCCCTTCGGGAGATAACCTATGAATCAAGGGGACAGCGGTGGTGTCCCGGGGCCCTGCAGAGTTGGTGACAAGGACACTAGCTCAGAGCCCTGGAGACGGGCGTATCAGCCCTGCCTCCGCCCGCCAGCTTGGGCTGCAGAGGAGCAAAGGCAAGATTAGTGGCCTTCCCTAATTGGGACCATCAGAAGCTATCAAGTGTTAAAGAGAGGTTAGCACCTAATAGAGGCGGTAATGAGAAGAATTGAAAGAGTTTTGGAAAGGAGAGAGCCGGGAAGAGAGTTCCGGGCAGCCGGCCAAAGCGTTTTTGCAGCGTCGGGATAAATTCCTGGTGCACTGGAGCCTTTGTTATCAACCCCGCACAGGCTTTGCAGAGCCTGCAGCCCTTCTGTGGTGTGGGTGGGGCATCTCCTGGGCTCAGCCATGAGGGGTTTCGAGTGCCTGGACTCTGCTCTCCTACCCCACCCAGCCTACTGTACTGCTGTGGGGTCGGAGAGGGCTCCACAATGAGAAAACAGACCTTGTGAGTCCCAATACAGAGTGAGAAACAGTGCTGGAGAAAACAGACGTGCACGGTCACACACATGCCAGCACACGGCGCACATGCAAGCACACCTACCTGCATGCATGCATACATGTACATAACACACATGAACATGCAAGCACACATACTTGTGTGCACATACACATCCATGCATGGTAACACACATGCACATGTGTGCATGTACGTGCATGCACATACCACACATGGACAGTAATACACATGTGAGCACACATAGTGCGTGCACACACCCACATACATGCACAGTAACACACAAGCACACAAACATGCATGCACACACCCACACACATACATGGCCACACACGGACATGTGAGCATATACACACATGCACAAACATACACATGCATGGTCACGCACATGCGCACATGAAGATACATGTACACCCATAAACATGCATAGTCATTCACACGTAGGCTCTCATACCCTTACCCACATGCTAGTATCCATGGACATGCATACATACACACATGACACAAGTGCACATACAAACAAGAGCACATATGCATGGGCACACACACATGTTTGTGTGAAAGGAGAGTAAGAACCCGGCCGAGCCTGAGGGGGTCTCCCTGAAGGCACAGGCGGGCATGCCTTGCCCGGCCCTGACAGCCAGAGGTCACAGGATTTCCCTGCGTGTCCTAGGGGAGGGGGTCGGGCTATGATCAGAGCATCAGCCCACGCTCAGCGCCTCCCCCCCCCCCCACCCCATGCAGATGACAGCCACGAACTCTCCTCCTTCGGACCCCCCCTCCATCCACTCCTCCTCCTCCTCCCACCAGTCGGAGGGCCTGGACGCCTACGACCTGGAGCAGGTCCCACCTGATGTTCAGGAAGTTCTCCCTGGAAGGTACCGGGGCACCCACGCTCCTAAGGTCTCAGCAGCCCAGAGTGACAGATGGTTTCTCTGGAGACCGGGGACTAGCTGGGGTGGGGGGGGACAGCGCGGGCAGTGCCTGACTGCTGCCCCTCCCCTGCCCAGACCCTTCCGGCCGTCAGTGACCTCGTCAACACAGGCACGGGGCCCAGGGCCGGCCATGCAGCGGGCTACACTGAGCGGGGACAGCCTCCCTCCCAGCTCACCCTGCTGGGGGGTACACGCACGTGGCAGCTTCATCCACTCTGTCAAGCCGGGCTCGCAGGCGGAGAAGGCTGGCCTCCACGAGGGCCACCAGCTGCTGCTGGTGAGGGGGCTGGAGGAGTGGGCTGGGGGCTGCGTGGAGCTGAGGTTCCCAGGGGTGTGGGCTCCCCCAGCTCTGTGAGCACACAGAGACCAGCAGAAAGTGTCTCACATCCAGCTCGAGGGTTGCATCAGGGGCGAGAGGCAGAGCGTTCCCCTGGACACGTGCACGAAGGAGGAGGGGCGCTGGACCCTCCAAAGGTGCAGTGGCCCCGTCACGCTGCACTACAAGGTCAACCACGAAGGTGAGGGGCTGGTGGGACGGGGACAGGATAGGCGAGGGTCAGGCAGTGGGGCCAGGAGGGGACAGGCGGGGCGGGGTGTCCACACAGTGCGATGGCAGGCGTGGGGGGCAGCAGAAAGGAAGGGTGGGCGCAGGCCACCATACCTGCCCAGGTTGCCCAACGCGGTAGGGAAGCAGGACCGTGTCGCTCCCCGCCCCACACACACACACATAACACACAGCCTGGCTGAAGTCAGCCTCTGGTCACGGCTGTGGGTCCAGCAAGCAGACCATGGGGCCAGGTCTTTGCTCTGGAAGCCCCGGCAGTGCAGGCCCTCATCTGGACCATGAGCACCGTCTCTGCCGCCTGAGCTCCCGCATCGCCCGGCCCCTCCTGCCAGCAGGCTGCACCTGCTCGTCTTTCAGCACGAGTCTCCTGGTCACTGCAGGGGACAACATCCCTGTCCCCAAACCCGCCCCTGCCGCCTCCCTTTATGAAGTCTTGACCAGCAGGAAACACCTTGGCAGTCCCCTGCCCGCTGACCTGCGTAGAGGCCCCTGGGGTTGCCCAGGGCTGGGCAGTGACTGTGTACCAGCCCAGGGCAGGGGGCACGGGTGAGCCGGACAGGAAAGGCCCTGACGACAGTACAGCAGAGAGGGGCCGGGCGGGGTCCCCACCATGGAGGACAGACCCTATTTTCCGTGTGCGCTGCTCAGACAGCTGCTGGCCCCATGTCCTGGGCATGGTGGCATAGATGGCACAGACATTTGCGGAGTTGCCTCTGGGCCTCTTCTGCCTCCTGGATTACCAGCCACAGGATCACGTCTGGGCCACACACTAAGCACTTTGCTGCATCTCCTGTGTTCAGGGCTCCTGCCCACGCCCCTCCCAAGGGACCCATGTTCACATGTACCCACCAACAGTGTCATGCAGCTGTCAGCCTCGTGCCCTGACCTCCCCTTTCTGGAACAGCCGTTTGCAGTAACCCCTGAAACTAGTAGGTCACCGTGGGGTGCTGTCTTCTGAGGATGTTCCCACAGAACGCAGCCCGGAGATAGGGGGGACCCCCTCAGTGAAGCAGGGAAGAATGGGGAGCCCTCAGTGACACGGGGAGGGACAGAGACCCTCAGTGGCAGGGCTGCCAGTCTGCAGGACCCATGCTCCTGTCCAGCAGACCCCGGGCATGTCATCACAGAGACACCGTGGGGCGGGGCAGCTCGGGCTGCTCAGTGGGGCCGTGTCCACCTCCTGGCCTCACCCTGTGATCTCCCCAGGGTACGGAGCCTGCTGAGGACATGGAAGACGGCGTGATCTCGTCCGGGGGACTCCTTCTACATCCGGCTGAACCTGAGCATCTCCAGCCAGCTGGGCGCCTGCACCCTGTCACTCAGGTGTGATGATATCGTCCACGTGCGGGACACCATGTACCAGGACAGGCACGCAGTGGCTGTGTGCCCGCGTCGACCCCTTCACTCAGCGCGACCTGGATGGAGGCACCATCCCCAGCTACAGCCGGTGAGGGGACTGGGCAGTGAGAGGTGGGCACCATGCCCAGCTGCAGCCATGAGGGTGCCGGGTGGCCAAGAGGGCTGTGCTCACCCCTGACACTCTCCCAAAGTTCTGTAGCCTCACGCCTCCCAGGCCTGTGTTGATGGCTCGGGCTCGTCCAGGTGCACGTGCAGCCAGTTACTTCTTTCCTCTTGGGCACCCCTCACATTATCGGATGGTAATTGACCAGTACCACCAGACTCTCCCTGTGCCCGGCCGGGGGCCTCCGCTCTCCCTGTGTGCGCATGCACACGCTCACATACCGTGTGTGCACACATAGCACTGAGGTGGCCTCCTGCTCTGTGCACAGGGCCCAGCAGCTGCTCCTGGTGAAGCTGCAGCGGCTGGTCCAGAGGGGCAGCCGGGAGGATGCAGAGCCTGCGCACCACACACTGCGGACCCTGCGGGTAGGTGCCTCACCTGCCCCGCTGCCCGCCTCGGCAGGAGCAACTCCCTTCCCCTGGGCTGCGGAGACCCCCTCTCTAGTCCTCAGTCTCCCACCACGACCCCACAGAACACCCTACAGCCGGAAGATCCACAGTTAGCCACGGACCCCGCGTCAGCCCCCGCCTCTCAAGAGCGAGCTTCCTGTTCGGGCAGCTCCTGCAGGTAATGTGTGAGCACTGTGTGCCCTGGCTGTGCCCCCCCACCCACCGCCCACTGCTGCCTTCCCCGCCGCCCCCACCTCTCCTACCTCTGCTCCCCTTAGAAGCAACTCCCATACGGGGGCCGGAGGCGATAGCCCAGCGGGTAGGGCGTTTGCCTTGCACGCGGCCGGCCCATGTCGGCCCGGGTTCTATCCCGGCATCCCATATGGTCCCCGAGCACCGCCAGGAGTGATTCCTGAGCGCAGAGCCAGGAGTAACCCCTGAGCATAGCCGGGTGTGACCCAAAAAGCAAAAAAAAAAAAAAAAAAGAAGAAGCAACTCCCATATTCATACAAGATCTGAGAAATCCTGTGACTGCAAAACAACATTTGCCTTCCACGCCGCCTACCCTCAATTCCCGGCATCCCATATGGGATGGATTACCACCAACAGGAGTAATTCCTGAGTGTAGAGCCAGGAGTAATCCCTGAGCACCGCTGGGTGTGACCCAAAAAAAGCAAGAAAAAATAAAAGGAAAAGAGGAAAGAGGGGCCGGGCGATAGCACAGGCGGGAGGGCGTTTGCCTTTACACGGCTGACCTGGGTTCCATCCCCTGCCACTGCTCCACTGGCCTCGTACATTGGCGTGCCGAGCGGAACAAACCAAACCCTCCTGAATGCGGCACCCAGGCAGGCACCTCCTGGTCCCCAAGAGCTCAGACGTGGCACCCAGCACCTCCCTGCAGGTGGCTGAGACAATGTCCTGCTCAATCCCGGACTAAGCTGGCGGCACATCCGGGGACTTGATTCTCCTTTATATACCATTTTTTTGTTTTTTTGTTTTTGGGTCACACCCAGCACATCTCAGGGGCTCTGCACTCAGGAATTGCTCCTGGTGGCAGAGGTGGCGACAGGTGGAGGACCCTGGGGTGAGGGAGCGTCGGGGTAGATGGGAGAGCCCAGCACTGTGTATCGCCCACCCAGTTTGTCAGCAGGTCCGAGAACAAGTACAAGCGTATGAACAGCAGCGAGCGTGTCCGCATCGTCTCCGGGAGCCCCCTGGGGAGCAAGGCCCGGGCCTCGCTGGATGCCACCAGGGGCCTGGCGGAGAGGTCGGAAGGTGAGGGGCTGCAGGCAGGACCCAGGGCACCCCAGGACAGCTTGGGATGCCTGGGGAGACCTGCAGCCTTTTGGGGACATCTGCCGAACCCTGCCCATCCTACCACCTCGATGTTTCCTGAGGGACCAACCCCTGCCCAGGCCGCCTTTAGCATGGAGCTGACTGATGGGCCCCTGTTGCCCCAGAGCGGAACCTGAGAGCGAGCTGGGCAGGACCCTCAGCCTGATCCCCTACAGCCTGGTGCATCCTGTCTGCTGTGAGCACCGCCGGCCGTACTCTTCGCACCCAGCATGCTGGCCCGGGCACTGGTGCAGCGGCTGCTCAACTCTGGGGGTGCCATGGAGCTCACCATGTGCAAGCCAGGTGCGCCCACCCTCCCCCTCCTCCCTCTTCCTTCCTCCCCTCCCACCATGCCCCTCCTCCCTCCCCACTCCTCCCACCTCCCTTCCCTCTTTCTTCGTCCTCCTCTCCTCCCTCCCCACCTTCTCCACTCCGCCCATCTTCCTTCCCCCTCCTCTCTCCTCTCCCTCCTCTCCCCCCCGCCTCTCACTCCATTCTCCTCTCTTCTAACCTCTTTCCTCCCTCGCCCTCCACCTTCCTTCCTCTTCTCCCCTCTTCCTCCTCCCCATTCCTTCCCTCCTCCCTGTCCCCCTTCCCCGTGTACAGCCACAGCCGTCCAGCGCAGGGGCACGTGGGGTGGTCTGTGGGAAGTTCCTGAGAGTGAAGGCCACAGAGTCCACCAGGACTCTAGTGGGGGAATGCCAGCCTAGATCCCCATCTCTGGGGCCCTCCTGTGCCGTGTGGTTGTGAGACACAGGACTGCCCAGTTCTGGCGCACAGAGCAGGTGGCTGAGGTGCACAGGAAGGGCCTGCCCGGTGCTGAGCATGGGCCTTCTGTGAGCTTATCATTGTCTGGAACATTCCATCCTCCCACCTGATGGGAAAGCACTCACCTTTCCCCCACCCTGGCCTCTGTCTTTGTGGGTGCCACTACTCTAGGGGTTCGCTCGAGTGCATCAGACAGGATATTTGTGTCTAACATGTGTCTCTGTTGCTGGCTGTGAGTGTGCAAGAGTACGGGTGTGAGTGTGTATGAGTGAGTGTATGAGCATTATGCGTTATATGTGGATGGATGATTGCGTGGATGAGTGAATGAATGAACGGATGGATGAATAGATGGGTAGGTGGACGGGCTGACAGACAAATGGAAGGGGCGGAGAAACAGACAGGTGCATGGATGGATGGGTGGATGTGTGGGTGGGTGGATGAGTGGATGGGTGGGTGGTGAATGGATGGGTGGGTGGGTGGGTGGGTGGGTGGGTGGATGGTTGGATAAATGGGTGGGTGTGTGGGTGGGTGGGTGGACTTACAGATGGACGGGTGGAGAAATAGACAGGTGAATGGATGGATGGGTGGGTGGATGGGTAGGTGGGTGGATGGATCATGGGTGGGTGGGTGGTTGGATCCCGAATGAACGTGTGCGCATGGATGCGAGGACAGGTTACAGGCTTATGCCTCATGCGGGAGCTGCTGTGTCCCAGAACACGCAGTGCAGGAAGCAGAGTCTCAATACCTGCGCACCCGCTGCTGAGGAGCTACCCTCGGGAGTGTCAAGATGTGGTCTTGGCCCTGCCCTTGGGGAGTCTCGCTTCTGTGGAAGGAGAGTCGCCCAGCATACAGAGGGGGCTGGGGCGGAGGTCTTGCCTCGAGACCCCCAAGGTGGCTGCGCTCAGGACCTGCCTGTGTGCAGACGTGGTCACAAGAGAGGAGTTCCTCAGGAGGCAGAAGGCGGGGCCCCTCATCTGCTCCCGGGGAGAAGAACCCCAACACCTTCGGAGTGCATCACACCGGCCAACATAGCGGCTGTAGCCACCAAGGTGAGGCCAGGGACAGGGGCTGGGGGGTGTCGTCTGGGCCAGATGGTCCCCACGCAGACCTGGTGAGGCCAGGGCCTGGCCAAGGGGAGGGACAGGGGCTGGGGGTGTCGTCTGGGCCAGATGGCCCCACGGAGACCTGGTGAGGGTCCTGGGCCTGGCCAAGGGAGGGACAGGGGCTGGGGGTGTCGTCTGGGCCAGATGGCCCCACGCAGACCTGGTGAGGCCAGGGCCTGGCCAAGGGGAGCGGCAGGGGCTGGGGGGTGTCGTCTGGGCCAGATGGCCCCACGCAGACCTGGTGAGGGTCCTGGGCGCGACTGAGGCCCCCCTCCTGCAGGGAAGCCTCGCGTGTCGTCAGGTTCCGTGTCCCTCCCTAGCCTGGTCACTTGGTCACTGCACCCCAGCAGCTGACCCTCTCCTCTGGGCAGCTTTGGGTGCCTCAGAACGTGTGTGTCTGTGATAATTGGGCGGGGATAATGATACCCTCAAGCCAGGCCAGGCATAAGACGGGGGGCAGATGGGTGATGGCCTCCAGGTCTAGGCTGGGGTCCTGGCGGATAGTGGCCACATCCAGCTGTGCGCCATCAAGCCTAGTTCTGTGACACTCCCACCTCACCCCACGCTCCGCCGGAGTTTTCCTGTCAGAGGCACAGTGGAGGGGGCTCTGCGGTGGTCTGGGGATGGCTCAAGCAGAGGCCCTGTGGGACGCTCCTGCCACCTGATGGGCACGCCCGCCCGCTGCCTTCCTTGTGAGAGCCAGCGGCCCAGGCCTCCGTGCGGCCCTGACTGCATTGAGGCTGGGGAAGTCTGCGAGCTCCAGGAGCTGGAGCCGACGCCATGGGGAGCACAACTGGCACCGAGGGGCTCGGCTGCAAGGTGGCACCAGCCACGCTGGGGATGTTGGGCACCGCCTCTGCCTAAGACCTGCCTGTGCAAAGCCTGCAACCGTCCGGCACACACGGCCCTGATCAGCCGCCGAATGGGCCAGCCCAGCAGCCCTGGCTCTGACCACATCCCTGAGCCCCATGGGGTGGGGCTTGGCGCCCTTGTCTGCATGCAGGGTTGGCTAAGCGGGCGCTGCCCACCGCAGCCCTGACGCCTGCAGTGCCCCACAGAACAAACACTGCCTGCTGGATGCGGGGCTCAGCTGCTGCCGCGAGCTCATCAAGGCCAAGCTCTGCCCCATCGTGCTCTTCATCCGCGTGTCCGAGAAGAACAGCAAGAGGTTCAGGTAGTCCCTGCCGCCTCGGGCACCCCAGATCCCTTCCAGCGAGGGCCAGCCTGGGAACATCTAGGGAGCGGGTGCTGGGGTCAGCACTGGGGTCAGTAAGGCTGAGGGCTGTTATATGCTGGGGAGCAGAACATGGGATGGTCCTGGGGGCAACCAACAGGAGCTGGTACAGGGGCCATGAGGGGACATGGCTGGAGGGACTTGGGATGAGGGTCTGGAGCCATGAGGGGGTGGGGCTTGGGTAGAGAATGAGGGTGCAGGGTTGGGGTGGGCCATGCCTGGGGAACGGGGGCTGGAGGACAGTGGGCCGTGCTGGGAGGGCGGCGCTGGGGGCTGTGCTAGTCTCGGGTGGGGCAGCCAGTCCCAGGGATGCTGGGCAGATTTCGGGCAGGTGCCCAGGGCAGCCGGCGAGGACTGTTGCCCAGCCTGGGGAGCTGCAGATGGAACTGGAAGGTGAGCCCGAGGCAGGGTGGGGAGGACGTCCAGTGTGCCTGTGCCCTGTGCCCGCAGGAAGATGTTGCCCCGCCTGGACACGGAGGACGAGTTCTTGCGCCTATGCCGGCGGAAGGAGAAGGAGCTGGAGGCGCTGCCCTGCCTCTACGCCACCGTGGAGCCAGACACGTGGAGCAGTGTGGACGAGCTGCTGCGTGTCCTCAAGGACAAGATCGCCGAGGAGCAGCGCAAGACGGTCTGGGTGGAGGAGGACCAGCTGTGAGGCGGCGCCTGCCCAGTGCCTGCAGCCTGCCACAGGCGTCTCCCGTCAGCTGACGGCCCACGGGGGTTTGGCGCAGCTGTGGGGACACTCACAGGCGCTTCCTGGGGCTGGTCTGGTGTCTGCAGAGGGCAGGAGAGGCAATACAGGATGCAAACCCATGCAAAACTGGGGTTCAGCCTGCCCAAAGCCGGGGTGAGCGGGGCACGGCCCGCCCAAAGCCGGACCAGCAGTGGAGTAAATGGGAGCAGGGCAGCGTTTGCAGCCGCGTGCCAGGTGCCTTCTTTCCTATCGTTGCATTAAAGCATCTTCATGCCCTGTTTCCAGTCCTCCCTTGCACACAGTCCTCTGCCAAGGACCATAGGGAGAGGTGGGGATCAATGCCCCCGGTGGTCACACAGTCCAGCTAAAAGAGGCCCAGTCGCCTGGTGCTGTGTCGGAAGCCAGCCCTCATGCCAGACCTCCCCATGGCTCAGGTGAAGCACAACTGCTCGCCTCGTCAGCACAATACAGCTGCCAAAGCACCAGGCATCACACCCACGAGCTGGTGCCCAGGGCCAGAAGGGACTCTCTGATGGGAGAATCAGCCTTCCCTCCCACCTCCATGACCAATTCTGGGCCTCATCATCAATGTGGGCTGCTGTCATAGGACCAGGACTGGCCAGAGAAGACCTCAGGCATCTGAGCAGAGGCCAGCGGTGCCAAGGCCTGGAGCCATGTAACGATGGACAGACAAGCAGGTCCCCTGCCCTCATCATACCCCAATGGGACCCCTGAGCCCCTTATTTGAAGCAGAGGTCACTTAAGTGCTGAGGTCCCCTGGAAGCTGGGATGGGGTCCTCCCTCCTGCCAGTCAGGTGAAACGTGTTTTGGCCTGCCCAGGTGGCCGCTGCAGCCCCACACTGCCTTCCACTGACCCCTGCAGGAGAAGGTCAGGGCAGGTGCTGGACAGGCCCTGACCAGGCATCCCCTGCTCACAGGGTTCTCCTGCTGTCCACTCCCCAGCCAGGGCAGGGCCCCAGGACCTCTGGCACCCACACAGGCCCAGGGAGCTCTTGCCGTGGGGAGCCGGCATCATCCCATTGCATCAATGGGGGAAGCTGAGATTTGGGGGGTACCAGGGTCTGTCAGGCAGTTCCAGGGCCAGTCCAGGAGAGCTGAGGAGGGCTTAAGGAGACGCTGAAAGGGGGGGGTGGACCCCATGGGGGAGTCTGGGGGACAGGGTGCAGATGCCCGCACTGGCCTCTTGGTGCTGCCCCAGAGTGTCTGGGCCCCGATCTCTGGCCTGGACCCCTACACAGGCATTACCGGAAGAGCGGGTGTGGCCTAGGGACGGGTAAAGTTCGAGGCAGAGAGGTGTGGATGGGACACCTTTGGGATCTCAGGCTGGGATCACTGTCACTGTATCACTGTCTTCCCGTTGTTCATCGATTTGCTCGAGCGGGCCCCAGTAACATCTCCATATGTCCTGTCTCATGCTAGTAGAGCCCGAGGGCATCTGCTTGCTCCAGGAACATAAAGAGCCACAATCCATTCCGGAATGAGGTCTATAATTGTTACTGGTATTTGGCATATCAAATACAACACGGGTAGCTTGCCAGGCTCTGCCGTGCAGGTAGCATACTCTTGCAGTCATCTCTAAGTCCAGCATTTAATGATGAACCGCACAGCCGCAAGCATACCTGGGTCGGATTAAAAGAGACTGCAGCAGGGTGGATTTCGATGAGCCGGACTGTGATAGGCTGGTCTGCTGGGTGGAGTTCTGACAAGAGAGAAGTCCGGATGTGGAAAATGGAGGCCCTCATGGAGTGGGGGGTCGTCTGGCTTGTTGCAAGGCTCTGCTGGGCTGGCGGGCCAGGGCTAGAACCCGCCATCTCTCCTGGGCTCCCTTGTGAGCGGCTGGGCACAGGGAGAGCAGGCTGGGATCTGAGCCAATAATGTGGGATTGGATCCACTGTCTTCTTCCCTGAGGCAAAGACCCAGTCTGGAAACCGAATCCACTGGAAACCGAATCTGGGAAAAGCTTCCCAGAGCTCTGGCCCTGGAGCCTACATGGGCAGGTTCTCTTCGGGCGAGTGGCCCCCAAAGGGGCGTGTCTGGCCTTGGGCATAGAAGGGGGTATCTGTGGTGAGGGGTGAGGGGTGGGTACAGACCCCCCCAGAGGCCTTGTCAGAGGGCCCCGCCAGGAGTGAGGCGAGTGTCGGAGATACTCAGGTCGTCCACACTGCAGAGTGGGAGAGGCGAGGAGGGTGGGCAAGGAGGACCCTACAGCTGGCTGATGGGCCTCGGCAGCAGGCCGATCCCTGTTCCGCGGGACACGGGTGGCTGCCAGAGGCAGGGCTTGTCCTCAGAAACACTGTGTCGGCCATCCTCCCTGGCTCCCCTATGCGCGGCTCTGGGTGGTTCTGAGAGAAGGGGCTGTAGATGCAGTCGCGGCTGATAGGGGCCCTGGGTGGGTCAGAGCAATCTCGATGTGGCCCATCGATCGGAGGCAGCTCCCCACCCGCTAACCTGGCACCTTCCTTTCTTGCTGATCTCTGTTATCAGCACGAGGATTTATGACCCTCGTTGGGCTGAATTACCATCAACTCTATTTTTCAAGGAATTTCCTTCTCTCCCTTTCTTCTGACTTATGCACTGTGTGTGTGTGCTCACGCGTATGTGTCTGTGCACCTGTGACTGTGTGTTGTGTCTGAGTGTGTCTGTGTTTGTGTGTGTTTGTGTATGCCTATGTGTGTCTGTGTGTGTTGTGTATGTCTATGTGTCTGTGTGTTGTGTGTGCATGCATATCTTTGTTGTGTGCATGTGTGTCTCTGTGTGTCTGTATGAGTTTGTGTCTGAGTGTGTATGTATGTGTGTGCATGTGTGGCTCAGGGCTGAGGAAGACTTCTAGTGCCCTCTAGTGGCGGGAAGGTGCCAAGGCTTGCACCTGTGTGCACATACACTTGAACATGTGTGCACGTCACGGTTGAGTGTGTTCACGTGTGTACTTGGGGCGCATGCACCATGTTTTTGGTTCCTGGCGTGATTATTTTTATGCCTTTACATGTCTGAAGCACATCAGGGAATCTGAGTATGTTACACTGATGAGTGGGAATGTGTGCGTGTGCGTGTGAGCAGGTGTGCGAATATGCAGGTTGTGCAGGTGTGAGTGTATACACATGTGTTCACATGCATGTGTATGTGCACAGGTGCACGTGTGTGCTTGTGCTTAAGCAGTCTGTGGCAGTTGTGACGGGTATGTTGGGTTTGGATGGAGACACTTTTTTGTGCGTGACGTGTAGGTGGGGACATGCAGGCACAAAGCCCCGTGTCCCTCCCCCCCTGTCCCCTGTAGCTTCTCCCCCAGCTCTGACTTCCACCTGCCCCCAGCATAGCACTGGCCCTGGATGCCCCGTCCAGCAGAGGCCTGACCAGGCCCTTGAGACCACACTGCAGATGAGGGTGTGAGCTGCATGGCTACACACACATAGGTCCTGCCCTGTGCTGGAGAGAGGGCATGGGACATGTGTCATGTGCTCCTCCGTGCTGGAGAGAGGGCAGGGGACATGTCATGTGCTCCTCCGTGCTGGAGGGAGGGCAGGGGACATGTCATGTGCTCCTCCGTGCTGGAGGGAGGGCAGGGGACATGTCATGTGCTCCTCCGTGCTGGAGAGAGGGCAGGGGACATGTCATGTGTTCCTCCGTGCTGGAGGGAGGGCAGGGGACATGTCATGTGCTCCTCCGTGCTGGAGGGAGGGCAGGGGACATGTGTCATGTGCTCCTCAGTGCTGGAGAGAGGGCAGGGGACATGTGTCATGTGCTCCTCAGTGCTGGAGGGAGGGCAGGGGACATGTCATGTGCTCCTCCGTGCTGGAGGGAGGGCAGGGGACATGTCATGTGCTCCTCCGTGCTGGAGGGAGGGCAGGGGACATGTCATGTGCTCCTCCGTGCTGGAGAGAGGGCAGGGGACATGTCATGTGCTCCTCCGTGCTGGAGAGAGGGCATGGGACATGTGTCATGTGCTCCTCCGTGCTGGAGGGAGGGCAGGGGACATGTCATGTGCTCCTCCGTGCTGGAGGGAGGGCAGGGGACATGTCATGTGTTCCTCTGTGCTAGAGTGAGGTCATGGGACATGTCATGTGCTCCTCCGTGCTGGAGGGAGGGCAGGGGACATGTCATGTGCTCCTACGTGCTGGAGGGAGGGCAGGGGACATGTCATGTGTTCCTCCGTGCTGGAGGGAGGGCAGGGACACGTGTCATGTGCTCCCTCCGTGCTGGAGGGAGGGCAGGGGACATGTCATGTGCTCCTCCATGCTGGAGAGAGGGCAGGGGACACATGTCATGTGCTCCTCCGTGCTGGAGGGAGGGCAGGGGACATGTCATGTGCTCCTCCGTGCTGGAGGGAGGGCAGGGGACATGTCATGTGCTCCTCCGTGCTGGAGGGAGGGCAGGGGACATGTCATGTGCTCCTCCGTGCTGGAGAGAGGGCAGGGGACATGTCATGTGCTCCTCCGTGCTGGAGAGAGGGCATGGGGACACATGTCATGTGCTCCTCCGTGCTGGAGGGAGGGCAGGGGACATGTCATGTGCTCCTCCATGCTGGAGAGAGGGCAGGGGACATGTCATGTGCTCCTCCGTGCTGGAGGGAGGGCAGGGGACATGTCATGTGCTCCTTCGTGCTGGAGGGAGGGCAGGGGACATGTCATGTGCTCCTCCGTGCTGGAGAGAGGGCAGGGGACATGTCATGTGCTCCTCCGTGCTGGAGAGAGGGCATGGGACATGTGTCATGTGCTCCTCCGTGCTGGAGGGAGGGCAGGGGACATGTCATGTGCTCCTCCGTGCTGGAGGGAGGGCAGGGGACATGTCATGTGCTCCTCCGTGCTGGAGGGAGGGCAGGGGACATGTCATGTGCTCCTCCGTGCTGGAGAGAGGGCATGGGACATGTGTCATGTGCTCCTCCGTGCTGGAGGGAGGGCAGGGGACATGTCATGTGCTCCTCCGTGCTGGAGGGAGGGCAGGACACATGTCATGTGCTCCTCCGTGCTGGAGAGAGGGCAGGGGACATGTCATGTGCTCCTCCGTGCTGGAGGGAGGGGCAGGGGACATGTCATGTGCTCCTCCGTGCTGGAGGGAGGGCAGGAGACATGTCATGTGCTCCTCCGTGCTGGAGAGAGGGCAGGGGACACATGTCATGTGCTCCTCCGTGCTGGAGGGAGGGCAGGGGACACATGTCATGTGCTCCTCCGTGCTGGAGGGAGGGCAGGGGACACATGTCATGTGTTCCTCCGTGCTGGAGGGGAGGGCAGGGGACATGTCATGTGCTCCTCCGTGCTGGAGAGAGGGCAGGGGACATGTCATGTGCTCCTCCGTGCTGGAGGGAGGGCAGGGGACACATGTCATGTGCTCCTCCGTGCTGGAGGGAGGGCAGGGGACATGTCATGTGCTCCTCCGTGCTGGAGAGAGGGCAGGGGACATGTCATGTGCTCCTCCGTGCTGGAGGGAGGGCAGGGGACATGTCATGTGCTCCTCCGTGCTGGAGAGAGGGCAGGGGACATGTCATGTGCTCCTCCGTGCTGGAGAGAGGGCAGGGGACACGTGTCATGTGTTCCTCCGTGCTGGAGGGAGGGCAGGGGACATGTCATGTGCTCCTCCGTGCTGGAGGGAGGGCAGGGGACACATGTCATGTGCTCCTCCGTGCTGGAGGGAGGGCAGGGGACACGTGTCATGTGCGCCTTTTCAGGGAACATTTGGGAGTAGCCCGCAGAGAGGCCGGGGCGAGTGGAGCTGCGCGCGGGGACTTGTCCTCTCCTCTCCTGGCCTCTGCTCCTCTCCAGTTCTGCCGAGACACAGCCGACAATGTAATGGCAGTGGAGCAACAGGAAAGAGAAGTGTGGTCGGGAGGACACTCTGTCCTGCGTGTGTGAGATCTGGGTTCAACCCTGCATCCCATATGTTTCCCGATCCTGGGGAGTGATTCCTGAGCACAGAACCAAGAGTCAGGTGTGCCCAAGCAAACCATAAATGTACACGAGAATCTCTATTAGAGATGGATCATACATTGTCGGGAAGCCGCCAGGGTCCCCAACAGTGCCGGGAAGCAAGTTCCCTTCTACCTTCTAAGCCGGCGGGGAATGGATGAAGACTCAGGAATAAGATGCAGTTTTAAAATGCTTTACTTATCACAGGTTCAGGCATGCAAATCAGCAATAGGAAAAACCGGTGCTTAGGATTCCCGGCTAGAACACCAGCCACGTGTAGGCCAAGATGGCAGCCATCACGTGTTAAGGCTCTGTAAAGAGGAAACAAAGACAAGACTCCCAAGAAGAGCACAAGTCCCAAAAGAGAGCCCAAAAAGAGAGACAGAGAGGAAGCAGGCTGGTTTCATACCCCTGCAACTCAGACCTCCCACTATTATGGGAAGCAAGAAGGGTCAAATGCCCTTAGGTAACTTCTCCAAGCACCTCACCTAGGCCCTATTATATGCTAATATTTTGAGCCAAGATCTGCCTGGAATTGCCTTTATAGGGTAGAGAAGGGGGTTTCTGAGATGGCATGCCTCTGTACCAAAGACTATACTAATGCCAGTAAATATTTCTCCAAGCCTTCACAAGAGTCTCGTCTACTTCATGGTAGTTTTGTATTTTAGTTGCCTTTGAGTTATCAGGGAGCCATGCTTGCTTGCTTGGAGGCAAACAGCATTTCTCTCTGGTCTAATTACTTAGAGATCCAACGTGGCCAGGCAAATATGCTGGTAAGATCTAGCTAGTCCCACGATGATTGTGGTAGCATGGGAGAATATTTATACCAGCCAGTATAGAATAAATGGTCAGATAAACTGCCACATTCAGACTATCCCCTATCTATGAAGTGACCGGCAGGAGGCATTCCAGGGCAGATGCAGAGGCCTAGGCTTTTAGGTGTCCTGCAACAATACATGTGTGCACACTCACATGTATGCATATGTGCACAGATGCATACACACATGCACACATTCGCACACATGCACACACATACACACATGTGCACACAAGCATACACATGCACACACATTCACACACAAGTGCACACAAGCATACACACATGCACACATTCACACACATGCACACACATACGCACATGTGCACACAAGCATACACATGCATACACATTCACCCACATGCACACACTTGCACACACAGAGATGTGTATTCTCTGTGATGCACACCAAGAAACATCATAAGGCGTGTCGGGTGTTTATTTTTGTGATCTTGTCTATTTTGGGCGAGCGAGGCTGAGGCCCCATAAATTATGAAGCCAACTTACATTTTCTAATCAGTTTGTGTTGGAAATCAGGCAACTTGATTAACCAGGTGGGAATGAGTGGCAAGGCCTCTGTCCAGGCAAGGATGGGGGTGCTGGGGTCTGTCCTCCTGCTCCATACCCAGGGGCAGCTCATGCTGGAAGTGTGAGACTGGACACCCCGGCTGTCAGGGCTTGGGGCCTCCTGTCTCGGGACCAGAAACCCCCCTCCTCCATCCCCAGCCCTCTCTGGCCCAGCTCCCCCGCCCCTGTCACCCCCTCACTTGTCGTGTGGACGTGGGTGCGTAGCTGGCCTTCTCTTAGTCTGAGGTCTCTGACCATAGCTCCAGGCACCAGCAGGCGTGGGTGTCCACACCCGCCCCAGTGGCCGTGGAAGCTTCCGGTATCCCTGGACTGAGCATGATGAGAAGCACCCAGTGCAGCTGCTGGCTGGTGCCTGCGCCCCACTCTTGCTGGAGGCCCCTCGTAGGGTGGGGTGGCCTTGGCGCCCTTGTGGGTGGAAGGCAGGGAGTGGGGAGGAGAAGCCATAGACGCCCAGGACCCAGCTACCACAGGATTCACAGTCTATGGCTCTGGCCACCCCCAGGACACACCCAGCCAGTATCTGAACCGCAGTGACCACAGAGTGCCCAATAGGGTCCGAGAGGGAGAGGCAGAGGTGTAGGCCTGGTCTGCCGCGGCTCTCCCAAGCACTCACTGTCCAAACCCGGGACCCGGATCCTCCCTGCCCAACCTCAAAGCCCATGCTGGCCGCTGGGAGGACCCCAGCTTGGGGCCTTGGGCCCTCGGACCCTCTGGGATGTCGGTGCCCCAAGCAGGGGGCTCAGATCAGAGAGGTCTGGAGGACCCGCTGCCTCAGGGAGCCTGCGCGGTGGCCCCAACCCTGTAGAGGGAGACTGTAGGATGCCCGTGACCATGGCCCGGAAAAGACGCCCCTTGCTGTGACCCACAGCAAACGCCTTTCTGGAGACTGGGGGAGTGCCCGGGGCCTTCACACCCCATGACTCACCAACCCTCACATCTTCTGCCCCTGAACCAGCACCTGTGAGGACTGGGCAGCCCAGGGAGCATGGGGACCCAGAGAGGGGGACCCTAGTAGAGGGCGAGAACCCCGGTGAGCAGGGACCCTGAGAGGGGAGGGACCCCGCCTTTTCCCAGTCGAGCCAGGAGGAATGGCCCACGGAGCTCGGGGCCCAGGAAACTGACTCCACGCCCCAAGACCAGCCAGACCCTGGGACTTCGGGAGCAGATTCCGCCCTGGGGTGCCCATTCTCCTCATAGGGTTTGGCCACAGGCTTCTATACCCTGGAAGTATCACCCCCATCCTGAGGCTGAGCCCCTGGCCCAGGTCCGGCCCCGCCCCTGTCACAAGCAGGGATATAAATTAAAATTCAATTTCATTAAGCCGCGAGCAATCAATCCCTGGCTCGCGCGCTGCAAGGCGGCCCCAGCCGTAAAGTCACCAGCCTCCCCGCTCTTGTTCGCAAACTGCTGGAACTGCACTTTCTGCGGAATTTATGGAGCCGGCAGCAGCGGCCTGAGTTACGGCTGCGGGGGACGGGGCTGCATTCCTCTAGAGACACCCTCAAATGCTGACAGCCAGGGAAGGCTCTGGTGGACCCCGCCCATGTCCTCCCGAGGCGTGTGGCCTGCCCAGGGCTTGAGGCCTGTCCCAGTTTGGGAAATCCTCACCGGTGCACCCTGATACCGTTCTCGGGTGCTCACAGCTCCCAGAAACCCAAAATCAGTGCAAAGGGAACAGCCAGTGTGTCACGGAGCAAACGGGGGACACAGCACCCCTGGAGGAGTGGGGACACAGGCCCCAGGCTCACAGGTGAGGAGGTTAAGAGGGAAAAGTGAGGGAAGCCCCAGGACACAGGCCCCAGTGCCTGCGGGTAAGGAGATTGGGAGTGGTTGGGAGAAAGGGACCCCCCATGGGGGCAGAGGTGAGTTTTCCATGAGCACAAAATCCTCCCGTGATGGTAAAAACCAGAAAATTAGACAGCCCTCTCCAGGCCTCTCCCCACAGGGCGTCTGGCTGGTCCAGAAGCTTCCATACCTCCACGGAGTGAGCGTTCTCCACCCTGGGACCAGGACAGGCAATGGCTGCCCCACACCCACCCTGCTGGGCCCCACGCCTGGCCAGGCTCCCTGGCCTCTGCCTTCCTGGCAGCCTCAGGTGGAAGAGGTGAACCCGGAAGGCTAGCGGGATGCAGCGGACAGGCAAGAGGCGCTGATGGGGCCCTGCTCGGGCTCAGGGTCACACCGTCTCCAAGACTCAGGGTCCCTGGGTCCCTGATGTTTCTGCTTTGCTGGCCCTTAGTGAGCATTGAGTGGCTTAGGGTGGTCCTGGGAGGAGGCCCTGAGAGCCAAGCGGCCACAGCTGTGAGAGAGCATCTGCATGTATATGGCTGTGTGAGAACATTCAGTGTGAGCACACGGCAGCTGTGATCGTGCCTGAGCACACGGTACCGAGAAGCATCTGTGCACGCATGTCCATATGTGTACACCAGGACATGATGCCCGCAGGAGCATCTGTGTTCATATGTGTGCATGTGTGCATGTGTGTCTGTAGACCATATGTGCATGTCTGTTCATATGTGTGCATGTGTTCGTGTGTGTCTGTGCGACCATCTGTGCATGTGTCCATATGTGTGCATGTGTTCATGTGTGCCTGCAGGAGCATCTGTACATGTGTGTGCATGTGTCTGCATGTGTTCATGCATGCCTGCAGGACCATCTGCACATGTGTGTTCCTGTGTGTGCACATATTCACAAGTGCCTGGGGACCATCTGCACCTGTGTGTGCATGTGTTCATATGTGCCTGCAGGACCATCTGCACATGTGTGTTCATGTGCATGCATGTGTTTATGCATGCCTGCAGGACCATCTGTACATGTGTGTGCATGTACATGCATGTGTTTATGCATGCCTGCAGGGCCATCTGCACATGTGTGTTCATATGTGTGCATGTGTTCACATGTGCCTGCAGGACCATCTGTGCGTGTGTGTTCATATGTGCACGTGTATCTGCAGAACCATCTGTGCACACATGCTCATAACTAGCAGGCCAAGTCTGTGTGTGGGATCCTGTGCACCCCAACCCAGTGCCAAACTGGAACATCTGTGCACATGAGTACATGTGTGTGTGGAAACCCTTGTGTTCCTGCAGGAGTATCCATGTGTGTGTGTTCAGGGAGTTTGTGTGTGCCTGCAGTGCATCTGTGGACTGAGTGGTATGTGTAGAGTGTTACTCTGCGTGCTCGTGACTCTGGTGTGTCCGTGGCACCCACCGGCTGGGTGTGGGATATTGTGGCCAGGGCAGGAAGCAGAGCTGGCGTGGAACAGGACCATGCTCCCAGCCCCTGCACACAGGCCCTTGCCCTGTGTCCACACTGCAGCTGCCCCTATGAGCCCTATGATACTGTAGCTATGGGGGCGCACACAGAGCTGCTGAGTGGGGTGGAGGCCTCTAGCAGTGGAGCCGGCCCAGGGCTGCTGGTTCAGCAGTAGGAGGCGCTGCCAAGTAGGACAGCAGGTTGAGGGACTCAAGGAAGTTGGGGGTAGGCCCAGTCCCCCATGTCTGGAGCAGATCTGACCCCCTCAGGCGATGTCCTTTGAGTCCTGCACGTCCTTCCCAGAGGGAGGGGAGCCCCAGCCCCCCAGAGCCCTCCTGCTGGGCCAGGGGGTGGCTTATGGGCTCTTTGAAATGCGTTTTCTCCGTGCTCCTAATTAACTCCCTGCCACCCGATCACAGTAAAGGCTGATTGATGTCCGCCTTTCTGCATTCGGGGACTGTTTCATCGGGTCTGTCGCAGCGAGACACAGATCCTTCATCCCACCAGTGTGCGCCAGCTCTCTCCATCTTTCTGTCGGCCGCAGTGGCCCTTGGCCACACCTACCCCCAGCGCACCAGGAGCCAGGACCTCGGGCAGCTCCAGCTTAGACCTAAAGGTCCCTGCACTGGGGTTTGCCTGGCTGACCCCAGGAGCACTCCTGGCAGCCACTCACCCAGTGCCCTCGGACAACCAGCAGGCCAGGTCTGCATGTGGGGTCCTTTGCAAGCCCCAGTCTTCCCTATGAAGATGCTCCGTGCAGCCGACTCAGCCCCAGCAGTGCACAGCAGATGGCTGTGTGCTGCTCAAGCTGGTCAGAGCACCTCTGGGCTGTCCCACGGGCAGTCCCAGCCCCAGCCTCTCCACGGGAGGTGCCTCAGTCTTGGACTAGGACTGCAGCTCTGGGCCCTGTTGTGAGGTGAATTATCTGCCCCCCACTTGGATCACTGGATCACTGTCTTCCCGTTCATCATCGATTTGCTGTAGCGGGCACCAGTAACATCTCCATATGTCCTGTCACATGCTAGTAGAGCCCAAGGGCATCTGCTTGTTCCAGGAACAAAGAGTTTCAAACCATTCCATCAGGTCATGAGAATGAGGTCTATAATTGTTACTGGTATTTGGCATATCAAATACAACACGGGTAGCTTGCCAGGCTCTGCCGTGCGGGTGGGATACTCTTGTAGTCACCTCTGATCTCCAGCATTTATTGATGAACCGTGCGGCCGCAAGCAACCAGAAGAGCCGGCTGTGATCAACACTTCTGCTGGGTGGAGTTCTGACGAGAGGGGGAGTCCAGATGTGGAAGATGGCGGCCTCATGGAGTGGGGGTCCTGGTTAATACCAGTTATACACAGCTGACTCCAGGCTCTGTGCTCAGGGATTACTTCCGGTGGAACTTGGCAGACCAGATGTAGTCCCAGGGATCGAACTTGGCTTGACAGCATGCAAGTCAGGCAGGCACCTTTAAGCCCTAACTATCTCTCTGGCCCCATGGATCCAATTTATATTAAATACAGGCAAAAAAATGCACATTATGGCTTCTAAGTGTATGTAGGGCAACCCACAATGTGTAAGAGAAGGAAGGGAGAGAGAGGGAGAGAGAAAAGAGATAAAGAACCTGCCATTTAGGCAGGCTATGGGAGGGGGAGGGAATTGGGGACATTGGTGGTGGGAGATGGGCACTGGTGGAGGGCGGGTGCTGGAACACTGTGTGACCGAAACCTCCAAACGTGAACAACGTTGTAATTGTGTATCTCACGGTGGTATAATAAAATGTTTTAAAAAATTAAAAAAAAGGACCCGTAGCTGTGCTCTGGCAGCTGGGAAAGTTGCTAGGCTAGAGGTGATTTCTCAAGGAAAGGCTGGGGCGCTACTCCAGGCCCCCCATTAAAAAAAAGATCTGCGGTGTCCTGCTCCCAGAACTTACAGGGGTGGCGTGTTCGGGAAAAGGGTCTTTGCCAAGGGAAATACGGGCCCCGCAGGGCTCCTCGCTGCTTTTCTGCTTTTCTCGTGTGGTGCGGAGCGCCACCTGCTGTCCGAAGAGGGAGTTTCGGACAGTGGGGCGCTGGGACATCCCAGGCTAGCCAGGTTCCCAGGCTGACTCCCCGCAGCGCATTGGGGCAGCAGTCTCCTGTCTTCCCTCCTCCATATGTCTCTCGTCCATGCCTCTAAACATGCTCAGGTGGCCCCGTGTGCTGAGCACAGGCTCTTGAGAAATGAGTAGAGTTTCCTGGAGGTTTTTTTTTTTTTTTTCTTTTTTGGATCACACCTGGCAATGCTCAGGGGTTTCTCCTGGCTCTGCACTCAGGAATTACTCCTGGTGGTGCTCGGGTGACCATATGGGATGCCGGGGATCGAACCGGAGCAGGCATGGGCCGGCCGCGTGCAAGGCAAATGCCCTACCCACTGGGCTATCGCTCCGGCCCCAAGTTCCTGGTGTTTTCAGTGGGACGCGCACCCTAGCAGCAGGGCCATCCTGCTCTGAGACTGTGCGGCCAACCCGGTGCCTCTGGGCTGCATGAATGTGCCCCTGTTTTGCAGCAGGGAGTGCTGAGGCCCAGAGTGACCGGGTCCCTGGACGGGTCAGTGCTGGGGGAGCAGCCAGAGGCCCTCAGGACAGGTCTCACGGTCGTCTCTGCTGCCCTGGCTTGCGTGCAGCCTGGCATTTGGTGCCTGCACTGTGTGTGTGTGGGTGCGCCCAGCCCTACTGCCTCTGAGATCCGGACTCAGATTGGGGTTCTCCAGGGAAAGCCAGGAGGGGGTGAGTCTGGCAGAGCTGTGGAGGTACTCTCCCCACACGCCTGCCCACTGTGCAGAGGTCAGGTCTTCTCTTCTCGAATGTCAAGGGACCCACGGTCTTGGGCGCCGGAGCCACAGGACAGCCGGGAGGATTCTTGCTTTGCACTCAGCTGAACCGAGTTCAATTCTCAGCATCCCATATGGTCCCTGCGCCCTGAGCACAGGAGTGTAGCAGTAAGTAGATCTGAGGATATGCGAAGGAAGGTCTGATGGATACTGCCTGTTAACAGACTGTCTCCCAAGAGTTAGTATGTAGAATGCCCTAGTGAGACTGTTGATCAAGCTGCAGCTACACAGACAAGGCTATCCTAGGTCATTTCTCTGCACATTCCCTTGTTGGCTCTAATTAGCCCTAGATGGAGTCTTATGAACAAGATCGTCTGGGGCAATTTAGGAAGGCTAAGTTAACAAACTGTTGCATTCTTTGCTTATCTCACCTCACTGAGATAGCAACTCCTGCAGGTGTTTGGCTCCTGAGTGTCTCCTCCCTATCACCATAAATCCTATGGTAGAAATGTAAAATGTCCTTGCAGTGTCAATTATGTAAACTTAACTCTAAGTTTTACTGCCCTTTGTTGTGTTGGCTTATAAGGAAGTTGGGGTCTTTGTTAAGGGTCAGTCAGCTCTCATCAGTCAGCTGTCCTCAGTTAGCTGTGGTCAGTCAGTTCTGGTCAGTTAGCTACAGTCAGTCAGCTGCGGTCAGTTAGCCACCAAGATGAGAGCTGCTGCCCCTCCAGTTGCTTATTATTAAAAATATTAAAGGAAATACGTCTTGTGCCTGGCGTCTCATCTCTGTGCCTCTGACCTGATGGGACATTCCTGTTTCACAGGAGAGAGAGAAAGAGAGACAGAGACAGAGACAGAGAGACAGAGAGATAGAGAGACAGAGACAGAGAGATAGAGACAGAGAGATAGAGAGACAGAGACAGAGAGACAGAGACAGAGAGACAGACAGAGACAGAGACAGAGAGACAGACAGAGACAAAGAGAGACAGAGAAACAGAGAGACAGAGAGAAAAGAGAGATTCAGTTTTGAATCTGAACAAAACTATATTTATGAAAAATGAACTAGTTCCAGAGGCCCCATTCACTCTCAATGGAACAGACATCTCTGAATGCAGCAGTTATGTGTACCTAGATTGAGAAGTCAACACGATGAACGACCTAAAACCTGAGTTGCACAGGAGGAAGAGAGTGGCATGGAATGCCTTTAAAAGCATCGAAGAAATAGCTAAAAGGACAAAGAACCTCTGACTCCGGGCACATCTCTTCCACTCCACCGTTCTCCCTGCATTAACATACGCCTCAGAGACCTGGGCCCTACAAAAGCAGGATGAGAATGCTATTCGGTTCTCCCAAAAGAGCTATGCTTGGAATATCACACCTCACTCAAGTGAGAGAAGGAATCGGAGTTCCGACCTCTGTTGCTATTCCAGAATCAGGGAACGCTGTCTCGTTTGCCAAGGCATCGAAAATCAGATGGGCTGGCCATGTAATTCGATTTGGAGACGACCGTGGACTAGAGCCGCTACCGACTGGATCCCACGGGATGTCAAAAGATCACGTGGCTGCCCACCTACAAGATGGTCAGACTTCTTCATCAAGACCCTGAAGGAACGGTTTGAGGCTCTTCATATTCCTGAAGCAACCAGATGTCATTGGGCTACATTGGCAGGTGATAGGGTCCAATGGAAATGTTACTGGCTCCCGCTCAGGCAAGTCGATGAATAACGGGATTCAAGTGATCGAGTGATCTTGGCCTGGCTGTGGGAGCTGTTGGAAGCCTACAGGCCAAGCTCACAGAATCCAGGGCTGGCTCCCTTCTCTCCCTTCTTTTCAGGGAGACTCTTTCTTGGTATTTGAGTCACACCAGGTGATGCTCAGGAGCTGTTCCTGGCTCTGTGTTGAGGGATCACCCCGGAGGGGCTAAGGGGGCACATAGGGTGCAGTGGACATGAATCAGGCTTGGTGCCCTCAGCCCTGCGCTCTACACCCCAGGAAATGTTCATTTTTGTCGACAAGATCATTCAGGGCTCACATGAGGCCCCCACATGAGCAGGAGGGTCTCTCTGTCACTCAGAACGACAGGTACCACCGCAGGCCCCCTCTCTGCCACATCAGCACCTGTGTCTGGTGATGTCCCTACCTGACACCAGGCAGGGACATGGAGCCGCAGGCAGATCCCCTGCCCAAGCTGCTTTTTACTCCAGTGACTAAAGCCAGGCTGCCAGCTGGGCCTGGACCCAGGGTCAGGGCACAGGGACACACACAGACGCCTCCACAACCTTGATAGACTTGAGGCTTTTCTGAGCCAAGCCTGTGTCCAGAGACCCCGCTCCTCTGCTCCCCGCTGTGTCCCTTTAGGAGGGTCCGCGGTTTCCTGAGCCTCCCCAGAGGCACCCCACATTCCAGCCTGCATGTCGGAGAACAGAACGTTGGGAAGTCCTGTAACCTTTGAACTGTGCCCACTGGCTGGGTCTCAGAGTCACCCCTATTCGCACCCGTTCTCTGAGCTCCCCTTCCAGGCCGGAGAAACAAGTCAGCAGAGCCGAGTTCAAGTGGTCCTGCATCCTAGGACTAAATCCTCCTCAAAAACGAGCTGTTTGGGGCCGGAGCATCAGCACAGCGACTAGGACATTTGCCTTGCATGTGGCAACCTGGGTTCCATCCCTGGCATCCCATATGGTCCCCGAGCACCACTAGGACTGATTCAGGAGTGCAGAGCCTGGAGTAACCCCTGAGCACTGCCAGATGTGACCCAAAAAGGAAAAAAAGAAAGCTGATTAGTTAAGAAAATCAGCCAGTGAGATAATTAACTTCACCCAACCACAGCTGACAGCGAGAAGGCAAGGCCTGTCCGAGAGAACGACTTCCAAAATGCCCCCAGCTGGGGCCGGGCAACAGCATAGGGGTAGGGCATTTGCCTTGCATGTGGCCCATAGCTCCCCTGCCAGGAGTAACTCCTGAGCATTGCCGGGTGTGACTCAAAAAAGCAAAAACAAACAAAATAATGCTCTCAGCTCCCTGGGACTCTGCCTCCCTGCTCACATACGCACCGTCAACCCTCCCAGCCTTCAGGCACCCACCAACTCACCAGCCCACTCCACCTTCCCCCTCCCATCCATCCACTCATCTTTTTCTCGATCACCACCTGCTCACCTGTCTCTCCCATCGTCTCCCCTCTGTCCTTCCTCCTCCCACCGTCAGAGTCCCTACTCCATGTCCACTCACAGGCTTCGCCCACATGGTTAATGTAAGCCTTACCTCATGGATGTAACTGGAAAGACAGACACTCAACATGTAATTACCTGGATAATTACAAGGGTGATAAATGCTAGGGAGGAAAATGCCCGGGGGCTCTGGAGAGCAGCCCTGGGAACTGGCCCAGACTGGGGTGGGGTGTGATGGGAAGTTTGGGGTCAGGAAAGGCTTCCCGAGGAAGCACTGTCTGGGCTGCTGCTCTACCGGCGGAGAGGCTGGGAGGGACCCGAGGGTGATGGTTTCCTGGGCCGAGCGGAGAGCTGGGCCCCTGGGCCCCGGCGTGGATGAGGTCTGCTGAAGTCTGGAGAGGACAGGCCGAGGGAGGTGCAGAGAGGGACAGGACCTAGTCTTTCGGTCAGCGGCGGCCCCACATGAATATCTGCTTCTGGCTCTTCCTCAGCTCCTGATTTTGGACAAGAGCCAGTTTTACGGTACGAAACAGGAAGATAATTGCCATGATAATCATTCACCTTTATGGAGACCAGAGTTTGGACCCGCCGTTCTTCTTGGGACTTTAACACCTGTTCTCTAGATGAATCTTCAATGACTTCAACCTTGTGGCACTGTCTCAGCTCCATTACGAATACAGCTCCCTGATGAGGAGGCGGGAGTGCAGTGAGAGTAAGTGATCTCCAGGCCGCACAGCTGAAGAGGGTGAGCCCAGCTCACAGCATTCTCCTCGCCTGTCATCTGCAGACATGAGAGACCCTCTGAAAGGCAACGCAAGGCCGGGGGCAGGAACACACAAGCCAGCATCGATGCATACTGAAATGCAGCCACCCCAGCTGGGCTGCATCCACCGGAAAGGTATTTCCAATCCCGGTGACTTCGGAGTTTTCATTCATTTACATGTTGAGAATGATGGTGACTTGGAAACAGCAAGGATAGGCCATTTGCCAGCGCCAGTGATGGAACGAGGGTTCTGATCTCTTGAGAGTGATCGAATTCCATTGCTAGAGGCCAAAGAGCTCAGCAGCCTTCCCTCTGTGCAGGTGCAAGGAGCCCTCAGTACTGGGCTAGTAAGTGGAGTTTGGGGAGAATGACTGGCGGGGGCTGAGGGGGGCCGCAGCTCTCTCCTCACCTTCCATGGGGCAATACCTGCATAATCAGCACTGATGCAATGAGGGAAGGACTTGCCTCCAGTCTGTGTGCCTTGGCAGCAGATCCCTGCCTACAGTGTGTGTTCCAGGAAGCCTGATTTCCTCCCCAGGGCTGGCTGTAGGCAGAGAGGGAGGTGGAGTCCCCTCCCCATGGCCAGGCTGTTGGTCGGCAGCCTCAGAACTGACTGCCCTCTCAGACACCCCGCAGGCACCCAAGCTTTGCTTGTTGGGGTCGGCGCCCCACAGACATGCATGGTGAAAATGGAGCCAGGCCCCATCAGTCTGACTGACGCAGGGGGCTGGGGAGGACAGGGGCCACCCCTATGTGGTACCAGCGCCCGAACCTGGGTGCAGGCAAGCACTTAAGCTGCTGTACTATTGCTCTGGCCTGCGTCGTTCTGAGCGTGATTCTGCCAGCTGTGTCTGGGCTGACTTTGGCTCATGACCCTGTTGTTTCCTGTGTTTTTCTGACACTTGCTCTCTCCCTGGAGCTTCACTTGCTGTGACTACTGTCCACACTGCTGACTTGACTCACTTGCTGTGACTACTGTCCACACAGCTAACTTGACTCACTTGCTGTGACTACTGTCCACACAGCTAACTTGTCTCACTTTCTGTGACTACTGTCCACACAGCTAACTTGTCTCACTTTCTGTGACTACTGTCCACACAGCTAACTTGACTCACTTGCTGTGACTACTGTCCACACAGCTAACTTGTCTCACTTTCTGTGACTACTGTCCACACAGCTAACTTGACTCACTTGCTGTGACTACTGTCCACACTGCTGACTTGACTCACTTGCTGTGACTACTGTCCACACAGCTGACTTGACTCACTTGCTGTGACTACTGTCCACACAGCTAACTTGACTCACTTGCTGTGACTACTGTCCACACTGCTGACTTGACTCACTTGCTGTGACTACTGTCCACACAGCTGACTTGACTCACTTGCTGTGACTACTGTCCACACAGCTAACTTGACTCACTTGCTGTGACTACTGTCCACACAGCTAACTTGACTCACTTGCTGTGACTGTCCACACTGCTAACTTGACTCACTCACCCTTTCACGAAGGCCTCGGCCTGTGTGGCCGTTTTTGGGCTTGTCCATCAGATCCTTGGGGTCTTCCGTTTCATCTGCGGTTCCTACCCTGTAGCCAGGAGAGTGGGGGTGTGCAGGGGGCTTTACAAAGGCTCAGCAGACACTCTGAGGGCAGAGGACTGTGCTCATCAGCGCAGCTCTCCAAATGTCTGCTTCCACTGGAGCTCGGCCTCACAGGGCCTGTCCTCAGCTTGGGGCTCTTTCAGAAGTGGTTTTGAACAGTTTGTGCAGCATTTTGCTCTGAGGATTTGTTCTCCTACACTGTGGAAAGGGAAACAAGTCTCTCCTCTCCTCTCCTCCGGGAGCTCACAGCACTCTCATCAGTCTCCCATCCTTGACTCAGAATTTCCGTTTCCGGTACTTTTTCCCTCTGGTTCTGAGCTGTTTCTCTTTCTCTTTCTCTTCCAGTTTTTCCTTTTGTCTTCTGTCGGGGTCCTGTGGGTCCCTACCAATATTGAGGTTCATTGAGATCCCTGATCACACTCAGGGGACAACGCACCCACAAGTCCAGAATAGATAATACAAAAAGCCTTTTTACTTCACACCAACAGTTAAACACACCCTGCCACTATCACACTGGCCGACAGACTCACACAGACCCAGAGCTGCCACCAGACACCCTGACCATGTGTCAGGTCACCCATGACTACAGAGATAAAATATTGACAGGCTATATTTTCATGGGATATCACGCCATATAACTCAAACTGTGTTCCCCATGCTAGATTGGTACCTCCATACCCCCACAAGGTCCTTTGGGCTTGTCCATCAGACCTTGGGGTCTTCTGTTTCATCCAGTTTACTCTGTGCAAGGCAATTTCTTTTTATTATCATTATTATCATTATTATTATTATTATTATTATTATTATTACTACTATACCACCGTGAGATATACCATTACAAAGGTGTTCATAATTGGGTCTCATGTCGCATTCCAGCACCCATCCCTCTACCAGTGCCCCATTCCCACCACCAATGTGCCCCGATCACCACCATAGGCCACAGCACTCCCCATTGCACATCAGCCCCCCGGTTTGTTGCAACTACAGTGATCATTACAATGATATATGGGAAAGGTCCTGGGAAGGAGCTGGCCCTAAACTTGGTTACTATTTATGGTGGCTGTGGGGCTCGTAGCCATGCCTGCTGGGTCACTGGAGGTGGAGGGATGAGGGAGGGGCCTCGGCCCTCACTCCAAGCCCCAGTGGCAGGGCCACAGCAGCCCACATGTCTGCTGGACCTAGGAGCTCTGCTGAACCCGGCCAGGGACCAAGCCAGTTTCGTCCAAGGCAATTTCTTAAGTGTTCTTGCTCTTTCCTTTCATACCATGAGGCCCTCTAGGCTTGTCTGTAGGTAAGACAAATCAGTGTGGCCTTTCCTCTAATCTTTTCAGAGCTAATTTCCCTAAGGGTGGTCCCATTTCGTAGCCAGGGTGGCTCTCTTCCTGGTATCATCCTGTCCTCTCAGGGACCCATAGGGTAGAAGGAAATATATCCACTCTAGATGGAACTGAGGTTTACAGCTAGAAAACATGACGGATTCCAGGAGTCATTAATTGGAGTCAAACTTAAAAGTACCTGCCCCCCAAAATCCTTTTGTGCTACACAAGAAAGAGATCTCTTTGGCATAAAGCTCTGACCTAAAGACACCAAATGCTTACATGAGGAGGAGAGGAATCCCATCAGTAATGCAAAGATCCCAAGCTAATGGATGGGTGTCACCCAACAATCCTCAACAGTTCTCAGTCCTCTCTTCTACTAAAAGCTTTCTATAAACATCATTTGTTGGTGTAAAATGTCATTTATGCTGTGACCAATTCTCTGTAGGTGGGACGGTAATGACTGTGACAGATGGTGACAATGGTGACATGGTAGAGATGATGGTGGTAGTGCTGGTGGGGGTAGGGTGATGGTATTGAAGGGGTGTTTGGGGTACCTGTTGGTGGAGGTGGTAGTGCTGGTGGGGTGTGGGTGATGGTATTGAAGGGGTATTTGGGGTACCTGTTGGTGGAGGTGGTAGTGCTGGTGGGGGGTATGGGTGACGGTATTGAAGGGGTGTTTGGGGTACCTGTTGGTGGAGGTGGTAGTGCTGGTGGGGGTAGGGTGATGGTATTGAAGGGGTATTTGGGGTACCTGTTGGTGGAGGTGGTAGTGCTGGTGGGGGTATGGGTGATGGTATTGAAGGGGTGTTTGGGGTACCTGTTGGTGAAGGTGGTAGTGCTGGTGGGGTAGGGTGATGGTATTGAAGGGGTGTTTGGGGTACCTGTTGGTGGAGGTGGTAGTGCTGGTGGGGGTGTGGGTGATGGTATTGAAGGGGTGTTTGGGGTACCTGTTGGTGGAGGTGGTAGTGCTGGTGGGGGTATGGGTGATGGTATTGAAGGGGTGTTTGGGGTACCTGTGTTGGTGGAGGTGGTAGTGCTGGTGGGGGTATGGGTGATGGTATTGAAGGGGTATTTGGGGTACCTGTTGGTGGAGGTGGTAGTGCTGGTGGGGGTGTGGGTGATGGTATTGAAGGGGTATTTGGGGTACCTGTTGGTGGAGGTGGTAGTGCTGGTGGGGGTATGGGTGATGGTATTGAAGGGGTGTTTGGGGTACCTGTGTTGGTGGAGGTGGTAGTGCTGGTGGGGGTGTGGGTGATGGTATTGAAGGGGTGTTTGGGGTACCTGTTGGTGGAGGTGGTAGTGCTGGTGGGGGTAGGGTGATGGTATTGAAGGGTATTTGGGGTACCTGTTGGTGGAGGTGGTAGTGCTGGTGGGGGTGTGGGTGATGGTATTGAAGGGGTATTTGGGGCACGTTGGTGGAGGTGGTAGTGCTGGTGGGGGTGTGGGTGATGGTATTGAAGGGGTGTTTGGGGTACCTGTTGGTGGAGGGTAGTGCTGGTGGGGGTATGGGTGATGGTATTGAAGGGTGTTTGGGGTACCTGTGTTGGTGAAGGTGGTAGTGCTGGTGGGGGTATGGGTGATGGTATTGAAGGGGTGTTTGGGGTACCTGTTGGTGGAGGTGGTAGTGCTGGTGGGGGTATGGGTGATGGTATTGAAGGGGTATTTGGGGTGCCTGTGTTGGTGAAGGTGGTGCTAAGAGTAGTGAAGATGGTGGTAATAGCAGGATGGTGGTGGTGGTGGTGATAGGCATGGTAGTTATGGTGGTGTTTGTGGTGAAGTTGAAGGTAATAGTGATGGTAGTAGTAAAGGTGTAGCAGTGATGATAATAATGGTGATGGTGATAGGGATGCTGATGGTGGTGGTGGCTATGGTGATGATGGTGGGGTGGCATGGCGTGGGGGTAATAGTAGTCGTGAAGGTGTAGCAGTGAAGGTGGAGGGAGAGGTGCGATGGTGCTAGTGATGGTGGTGACGTGATGGTAGCAGTAAAGGTGTGGAGTGTGGTGGTGGTGGTACTAGGTAGTCGTGAGGGTGTAGCAGCCGATGGTGAAAGTGTTGGCGCTGTTGATGGTGGTACTCACGTAAAACTCATCTGTTTTTCACTAGCCAAAGCACCCTGCTTTACCACCTTCACTCTGCACTTAGGGTCCCTGAAACTTGTCTGGACCAGAGCAGACCTTTCGTGCTTTCAGGTCCTTTAGGGTTGAAAGGGATGAGGTGCCCGGAAAATGCTGAGAGGAAGTGCCCGTGTGCAGCTGACAAACCGGTTCTCAAGGCTGGACCTCTCCCAGTCCCCATGAAGCTCTTGTCCCCGGGGTAAGGGAAGCCCCCCCAAGGAGCTCCAGGAGACAACTCATGCCCAATCATGAGCCCTGCTCTGCCCACCCCGACCTTGAGAGCCCCACCTCTAACCAGGCCTGTGCACGGGTCTACTCACCCCAAGCCCCATTAGGAAAGGCTGTTCCCTTTCTAGGAACACACACACACACACACACGCACACACACATGCATACGTGCACGCACGTACTGCCTTGTAAAACTCAGGATCGCCACCTGCTGGCTGCATTCAGCTCCCACCTCTGCTGTTCTGTGTGGAAAAGTCCAGCCACTGCACCTCGGGGGCTTCCCTTGGGCCTGGTAAGCTGACCTTTCCCAGGTCTTTGGTCTTGAATGTTGTTCCTTCACCATCATGCTATCTACAGAAACTAAACTTGAAATGGTCACATGCCTGCTCTGTGCTGGGTCTTGTGTTATCGGACACGGAGCACAGTCCCTTATACACCCTGACGCAGGAAGAGGGCAAGTCTCCAACGGCCAAATGGATCAGTGTGCAGAGCGGGGCCTGGGGCCTCAGCTCCCCTGGGCCCCTCCTGGTGCTGCGGCTCTCCGGAACGGCTAGCTAGGTTTCCAGCTAGTTTCTGCAATTTGCTAGCCGCACTTCACCTGACAGGTGATTTGAGTTTCCTGGGACCTGAATTCTTCTGTCCCCATCAACTCTGCATGCTCCTCCCCGTTGCTTTGAAGAGGACACGTGAGACTGCTGGCTGCCGTGCAAGGCAGGAAGGACTGTACAGAACCCAGCCTGTTCACAGGCAGCGTCTTCGCCGCCGTCAGGGCCAGGACTGCAGCTCTCAGAGCGGAAGCCCGGGAGTGTGAGTGCCCACAGAAACGCAGGACCCCCCACCCCCACCCCCGCGTCCAGGAAGTGAGATCCGCTGAGTGCCGTGCAGGGACTGGCCCTTTCCCAGACCCAAATTCCTGTCCAGTTCATCTCTTCCTTGCTGCCTCACTCTCCGCAGGTCTGTGCCAGGGCTCCCTCCACCAAGCACCTCCAGCCTAGTGCTCTAGCTAGAGTCCATTCATTTAATCCTTTTTGTTGCTCAGGAAACTCTAGAAAAGCTTGAATGTCTGGCTTGATCGCTCACAGACTTTTTGGTTCCCAAATCCTGCTCACCTGGAGATGAGGCGCCACCTGAGCGCTGCCAGGGGCTGGGGAAGGTGAGAGCAGTGACCCGTCCGTGGTCCGGGCTGTGCACGCGCATGCTTTGTCGGCTGGCTCTGCGCGGCCCCTGGCCGGCACTGCTTTCCTCGCCAGGCCTTCGCAGACAGGACACTGAAGCTAACAGAGGGCGTGTATTACAGTTGGTAACGGATGAGGGGCGTGACCCCAGGCCCCCTCTTGCCTTCGGGGTGGGTGGAGGGGCATAGGGTACTGATGTTAAGTTTGATGCTGAGGCAGCCTGCGGAAAGCAGTGCAGAGGGAGATGTTTGAAATGTCGTGATCGTCTCCCTCCAGCGTTTCTGGAAGGAAAATGGCTTCGGAACAGCTTTTCTCTGTAGATCTGAGACGGGTAACAGAACCGTCCTCTCCGAAACACCCCCAACTCTGCATTTCCTAGCGCTCGGTCAACGTGGAGGCCTCTCAGCGAAAGCACTGTTCTCACAGGTGGACCCGGTCTGGGTAACCTAGGGAGACTCTTTCTGTACACCTGGCACTTCTGGTCACGCCCCGTCTAGAGGAACTGCCAATCGCGGAACCACTCGTCATGAGCGACGTAACCCTTGAGGAATGAAAATCTGTCTTGGAGGACGACCGCTCCGCCTCCGCAACAGCCCCGCCTCCCTTTCATTCTGAAAGAAAGAACTCCCGGCCCGGGGGCCCAATGAGAAGCACACCAACCCCGAAGATCCCGCCTCTTTCGGCGCCCGCCCCGCCCCGAGGGAGCAAGGAGGCCCGCCTCCCGGCGCGGTGTCTGCCAATCGAGAGCGGCGCGGCCAGATGAACGGCAGCCGGCCCAATCCGCGCGTGGCGGGCGGTGCCGCCCCGCCCCTCCGCGGGCTCGAGCGGAGGCCGGGAACGCGCGGGCCTGGGGCCTCGGACGGCTGAGGCGGCGGCGGCCTGAGGGAGCGGCCGGTGCCGCGCGGGGGCTCGCGTCGCGTCGCGTCGCCGCGGCGGGGTCCATGGCGCGCGGGCGGCGGCGCGGCGCGGCGGCGGCGGCCTGAGCGGCCATGTCCGGGGTGGTGCGGACGCTGAGCCGCTGCCTGCTGCCGGCCGAGGCCCGCGAGCGCAGGGCGGCCGGCGGGGCCCGCGACGCGGAGCGCGAGGCGCGGCGGCGCAGCCGGGACATCGACGCGGGGCTGGCGCGGGAGCGGCGCGCCGTGCGGCGCCTCGTCAAGATCCTGCTGCTGGGCGCGGGCGAGAGCGGCAAGTCCACGTTCCTCAAGCAGATGCGCATCATCCACGGCCGCGAGTTCGACCAGAAGGCGCTGCTCGAGTTCCGCGACACCATCTTCGACAACATCCTCAAGGTGGGGGGCTCACCTGGGCGCAGGTGCGCCGGCCCGGCCCGCGCCCAGCCGCCGGGCTCGCCAGGTGCGGGCGCCCGGTGGCCCCTGGACCCGGCTCGGGGGCCAGCCCGCCCCGCTGCGCGTCCGGGGAGGGGGTGGTCGCGCGCCCCCGGAGGCCCGGGATTCGGGGCTCCGGGCGGGTCGCAGACACTGCGAGCGTCCGTCGGAAAGTCGCGGCGGCGGAGCGGGGCTTGTCCACCCCCTTCCCGAGGGTCAGGCGACCCGCCCTGTTGGACACGCCGGGCCTGGACGCGGGTCGCAGCCCCTTCGAGTGCCGCACCGGCCAGCCCGCGGGTCCTGGGCGCTCTCCTGTGCCAAAGGACCCTCCAAGGAACGCAAGTGGGAACCGGGCTCAGGGTCCTCGCTGCTTCCTTTCTCCTTTCTTTCCCAGCCTCTACGTCCACTGCCTCCTCGCCCTTCCCAGGCCGTGTTTTTGGACGACCGGTTTCAGGAGAAGGGAAGTGGCGTCCAGCTGCAGCGCAGGCCGACTTGCCCTCCCGGAATCCTGCCTGAGAAGCGTCTGTCGGTGGCCAGACGTCCCCCCCACACCCCCTGAATCTGTCCTTTCACTTCAGCCCCCACACCCCCTGAATCTGTCCTCTCGCTTCAGCCCGGCCCTGCGGGGACCCAGCAGCTCACACCCCAGCCATACCCCACTTGGAGTATTTGTTGTTCAGATGGCTCGCTTTGCCAGAATGGCTCTTTGAGGACCTGGAGGGGAAGAGAAGGATTTGAATGATAAAACGTCTCTTTCCTTTTCACCCCTTTGAAAAGCTGTGAGTCAGCCCTGGCCGAGGACTTCCCTAAACTTGAAAGGCCAGGCCGGTGCGTGAATCAGCCACTGCGTTTAGAAGCTCCCCTCGCTGCCTCTTTGGGGAAAAGTGCGTCTTCCAGGCCTGCTCTGCCCCTCCCGGAGCCTCATTTTATTTTTGCTGCCTTTCTGGACCTCTGAACCGGGCGGGTTGAGAAGTATATAAAGATTTGGCTCTCTCCCAGTTTCTTTCAACTGGAGAGGCAGAAAACATTTAGAAACTAGCATCAAATCTTAAGCTAAATCATTGTCTTAAGTACGTTCTAGAAAACTCGGCCTTAGCCTTTCCCAAGGCATACAAACACTAACATTTACTGACTTCCTTATCAGAACAAGGTCTGGTCACTAGTTTTCTATTTTCCTTCCCAACCTTCTCGCTAATGACAGTTTTCTACGAAACTCACTTTAGCTGTTGTCACTTTTATCAGCAGTTAAATTCAGCATCTAGTTTCAAACTAGCTGTCCAGCACCTCCCGCCATTTTTATCTGGACAGGTCACTTGGGAAGATATATAGAGTCTGAATGGCTGCAGTGGTATACACCAAGATCTCCAGTTTGGGGACGCTGTTGTCCGCATCCAGAGCTGGTGTCGCCTGTTTTTCAAGCCCCTGGTGCCATGTTTGCCAGTGTCAGACGCCCAAACACACTGAGCCGTCTGCCGGGGCCCCTCTGGTGCTGTCCTGTTTAGGCAAAGAGGAAATCCTGGAGCTGCTGAGGCTGAGAGCTCAGAGCCTTAGGCCTCAGAAAGTTTAAAATCCACTGAGTTCAGTGACCCGACCAGCATGTGGGAACCAAAAACTGGGAACCGAGCCTGGTCCTTTTCCTTCTACTCAGACGTAGATTTTGAGATCACTGTGACGTCTGGTGTGCTAATGAGTTGTAAATGCAGATCCCAGGTCCCCTGTACTCCATTTCCCTCCCAGGCGAGACTAGTGAGACATTGTGAAGGGAACATTTCCAAAGCTTCGGTCGCTCAATCACGGTGCTTCAGAGCCTCGCCCCTCCCCTCCCTGAACCTGCTGAGACTGTTCTTCTTCCAAGGCCACAGTTTGGTTCTTTTTTGGGTGGGGGGGGTGCTCTAGGCTGCTCCCGGCTTTGTGCTCCTGGAGTCACCCGGGTGGTATTCAGGGGATTTGTCTGGGGTCAGCTGCTTGCAGGCCAAGCACCTGGACCACTATACTCTTTCTCTGTCCCCCGGTTTTGTGTTTCAATATTATTTAGTGACAGCATTGTATAAAATGTGGTCTCTTAAAATTGGCTTTTGTTGGGACCAGGGTTATAGTACCATGGGTAGGGCACTTGCCTTGCACACAGCCAGCCCATGCACATTTGGTCCCCTAAGCCCACCAGATCCTTAAATGCAGAGCCCAGAGTAAGCCCTGAGAAGTCCCAGGTGAGAACTCCCCCAGCTGATGTCACTGAGATTCAGCGTGTTGTCAGTAATCTGTGCCATTTCATTGCTGAGGCGGGCCTGTCACTCCACACCTCCCACAGAGCAGCCATCCATTTACCCATCATCAGCAGAGGACTTCTGATATTTTCCCACCTCTGCCTGCTTCCATATGGACCTGCCTTACTCAGCTGCATGCAAGGCAGGTACTATAGCCCTGGTCCCAACAAAAGCCTTTTTTTTTTTTTTCTTTTTGGGTCACACCCGGCAATGCTCAAGGGTTTCTCCTGGCTCTGCACTCAGGAATCACTCCTGGCGGTGCTCGGGGACTATATGGGATGCCAGGGATCGAACTCAGGCCAGCATAGGCGGCCACGTGCAAGGCAAACGCCCTACCGCTGGGCTATCGCTCCAGCCACAAAAGCCAATTTTAAGAGACCACATTTTATACAATGCTGTCACTAATATTGAAACACAAAACTGGGGGACAGAGAAATAGTATAGTGGTCCAGGTGCTTGGCCTGCAAGCAGCTGTCCTTTCTTCTGCCCCTCTCTGTCCCCACGGACATTTGGTTTTATAAGAACCTGCCGAGTTGTTTCCAGAGCAGCCACACCATGGTTCTCCCCAGCATCATGCACGCAGGGGTCCAGCTGCTGTCCCCGTCTCCCTGAGGTGTGTGCAGACTGCAGTCTCGCAGCTGTTTGGCTGACGAGGTTGGTCACCTCCATCTCCTGTACTTGCCAGCTCTGTGTTCTTGCCTGTGACTTGTCTCCTCCTGCCTTCTAATAGACCGCTTGCTGTGTTTAATTTTTTTCAGTTTGCGGGCCTGTCATTTGTGTTTTGGGGGTGCAGTGTTACACCACACCCACCAGCAAAGTGCTGACATCTCCCTAGGCCCGTGTGACCTTCCCTCTTCCAGCCACTCCATACCCGCCCCACTCCCCAGGCAGCTGCAGGTCTATGCTCAGACCCTAAGGCTTTGTTTTTGTTGGACAGTGTCTCTTCCCTTGCTTTGTTTCTTTGTATCCCACGTAGGAGTGAGGTCATCCGGTATTTGTCTCTCCTTCAGGCTTATTTTGCTTCGTGTGTCCCTGTCCCATCCCTCCGTGTTGTAGCAAGAGGCCCCCTTGAATACCCGCTCAAATAGCAGCAGAGGGTGATCGGCCGCCTCTTCACCCACTCCTCGGGCAGGATTCTTGTTTCCAGATCTTGACAGTTACGCTGCAGAGAACATAGGTGTACTCTAACCTTCTTGTTTCTCTCTTTGGGGCCACACCCAGGTGTGCTCAAGGCTTACTCCTGACCTAGGGGATCCTGCCTGATGGGCTTCAGGAACCGGAAGTCCTGAGTCTCCTGAGTCTCCGGGTTCTGGGGATCAGACACAGGTCTGCTGCGTGCTGTCTCCTGCTGTCTGGGCCCTGGGGCCCTGCAAATATCCCTGTGAATTAGTGTTTTTGTGTTCTTCAGATAGATTAGGTGCTTTTGTTGCTGTGGGCCACGCCCAGGAGTGCTGGGGGTGGGGCTGGGGCTGTTCCTGGCCCTCTCTGCTCAGGAGTAACCATATGTGGTGTGGGCCAGCTGGAGCCCCAGGGGCTGGTGGGATACACATGCTTTCACACCTGCACTCTCTAGTTCTAGATTCATGATATTTTTAATTGAGTTTGTAACGCTGGGGGTGGGCCCCAGGGCCTCCCACGTTTGAGATTGAGACCGATGCTCTACCCATGAACTTATCACTAGTGTCTTAGGAGGAGCTGAGTCCAGTGTCAAATACTCGGGTTTGTTTTCTGCAGTGGGGCTTTTTCTGTGTCCTCTGAGCACTTGCCTTTTTAGAGGACTGATGAGGTCTAATGGGTTCAGGGCTCAGGTTGTCCGTTTCTTTGTAGACCACTCTTTGGGGTCCAGTCAAGAACTCTTCCTAGCCCTGCATGCCAGAGATTTCCTTTTTTAATTTTATTTTGGAGTCAGGGGTGAAGCAAGATAGTTTTTATTGAAACTTTTTAGAAAGATGTGAGGGGAGAGAAGTATGTTATCAAGAGAGAACACGGGCTTCTCCAAAGTGCAAGTAAGCAAGCAAAGAAACAGAAAGCAGAGAGCGGAGTTCGTATTCAGGGCAGAGTGCAGGCTTGGAGAGCAGCCTCGGGACCAGAGCAAGGGGGGTGGGGAGGAGGACGTTTGCCTTGCACTTGGCCTACCTGATTCGATCCCCAGCATCTCATATGGTTCCCGAGCACTGCCAGGAGAATTCCTGAGCATTGCTGGGAGTGGCCCAAAAAGCACCTCCTGGTGCCAGAGCCATAGCACAGCGGGAATGGCGTTTGCCTTGCATGTAGCCAACCCCGGGTTCGATCCCGGCATCCTGTATGGTCCCCCTTGAGCACTGCCAAGAGTAATTTCTGAGCAGAGCCAGGAGTAACCCCTGAGCATTTCAAGGTGTGACCCAAAAAGCAAAAAAAAAAAAAAAAAAAAAGCACCTCCTTCCTCCCTAAAAAATGAACAAGCCTCTATTATTTTTTTTTTAATTTTCTACATTTTTACCTATGAGTTTTGTAATCTGATCCCAATTCTGAGTTTGTTTTAGGTATAAGATTCAGGGTGAGATAAACTTCTTTTCCCTGCTGTGGATAGGCTTAATTATTGAACCACTGTGAGGTACACAGTTACAAAGCTGTTCATGATTAGGTTTCAGTCATACGATGTTCCAACACCCTCCTCTCCACCAGTGCCCATTCCCCACTACCAGTGTCCCCAGATTCCTTCCCACTGCCTTCTCATCTGCCTCTGTGACAGACCCCCTTAGACAGTACTGTTACTGAAAGGTTATCGTGTGTATCGCTTTACCTCCTTTCCCTGTCCTCTGAAATGCTTTCCTCCTTTGAGTATTTGCAACAGGCAGTTGGGGGCGGTAATCTGCTTCCGCCGAGGGTAAATCTCTTCCCGTGATTCCACACACATCAGTCGTGATTGCTCTGGGGTCGCCTTCAAATCAGTCACTTCTTCCCCTTTACTTACCAGTGTTGACCTGTGCTGTCCTATAGCAATTTCAGGATCCATGAAAGGACTTGCTGGGACTTTAGTAGCAGCTTAGTCTTCAACCCATGAACACGGGTTGTCTTCTTTCCTTTAGGTTGGTTTGTCTTTCATTTAGGTTGTCTGTCCTCATCACTGTGCGCACATTAGAACACAGGTTCTGTGTGTGTTTTGCCATTTATCTTTCACAATCTCTTTAAGTTGTGAATGATGATGTCCCACTTTTATCTTCAGTGTCCCTGTGCTCGTAAGCACACAGCAACACGGCAATGCATGTGCTATGTTCTTTCTGAATAGACTAGACGGTTCTAATGCTTTCTGAATAGATTCTGTGGGATCTTCTACACAGCCGATCATGTTATCTGCTAATAGGTGTGTTTACTAGTTACACTTTGACTTTTTTGGTCATTGGGCCACACCTGGTGTTGCTCAGGGATTACTCCTGACTGCACTCAGGAATTGTTCCTGGCCATGCTCAGAGAGCATATGGGATGCAGGAGAACCAACCGCATCAGACACTCGCAATGCGAGAGCCGTCCCCACTGTACTATGGCTCCAGCTCCCTAGAGACACCTGTTTGTTTTCCCTGCTGCAAGACCAAACTTCCAGTATTCCTATTGACTGCTTCCCGCCCCGACATTGTCCTTTTTGTCAAGCTTCCTAGTTTAGTTCTACTGATTGCTTCTCTAAACCGGTTACGTAATTAATTTTTATGATTAGTCTTCCCTATTATTTAGGCCCATTGGCTGTGCTGGTTGTCCTTCCTTTGGTTGACGCTGCATTTCTTTTGCTTCCTTTATGATTTCTGGAGGTAGAGAGCATTACTTGGAATTTTCCTCCTCTAAATTTTAAGTTTCATGAATGTCCCTCTCAGTATCACTTTCATTGTTTCCATTTTTTTTTTTCTTTTTGGGCCACACCCAGCAATGCTCAGGGGTTTCTCCTGGCTCTGCACTCAGGAGTTAATCCTGGCGGTGCTCGGGGGACCATATGGGATGCCGGGGATCGAACCCTGGCCGGCATGGGCTGGCTGCGTGCAAGGCAAACGCCCTATCCGCTGGGCTCCGGCCCCATTGTTTCCATATTTTTGACATGTCTTGTTTTCATTTTTATCCAGTGTCATGTATATTTTGGGGGAGAACTTTACGTCTGGTGATGCTGGAGGACCAGACAGTGTTGGGGATTGAACCTGGAACACACACACATATGCACACACACACACCTGCAAGGCAGATGCTCTAGCCCTGGTTTCCTGTGGACTTTTACTTTGGAGATGTCCTCTCTGATCCATGGGTTATTTAATGTTGTAGTTACCAGATGTTTAGAGATTTTCCTGTTAGTGATTGCTGGTTTGACTCCATTATGGTCAGAGAATGTGGTTTGTACAACTTCAGGCCTTTTCACTTTGCTGAGATGGATTTTCTGGCCCACACGCCGCCCTGTCTGCTCGGGTGTATGCTGGGGATGTGCCCTGTAGTGTGTATGGCTCCAGGCTGTGTGGGGCAGAGGCGCCACATGCTTTGAGGCCTGGAAGGAGAGTCGGCTTCCATGGCCCTGCTGGCAGCTCGCCTTTGAGGAAACTAGTTGACTTTTCTTCCTGGCCACACAAGTTTGGTCCTTTCCTAATGCCAAAAAAATAAACAAAAAGTGAAAGCATCTTTTCCCAGCCATTGAAGGAACCGTACACACGCATGTGCGCACACACACACACACACACACACCAGCCACCCTTCCCTCCAGCTTTAGGGTTCCATGTGGATGGTTTGAATGGGGGGCGTGGAGTGGGGGCACAGGGGAAGGTCACGGGTCTGCTGCTGGGCTGTGGTGTGTACTACACAGGGAGCAGACTGGTATTCTGCGGACACTCGCACTGATGCTCGGTGTGGTGGGACCCCCACGGAGTGATGACTTAGCTAGAGATGTCCTCAGAGGGTGCCCCCCCACATCCCACCGAAACTGGCCTCAGGACGTGATGCTTCACTGGCAGCACCAGGAGCCCTTTGTCCCTTGGAGCCTGGTCCGTGGTTCTGTGTTGAAGTTAGTATTTAATGAAAGCAGGGGAGGCCTCTGCATGTCTGTGCAGGCTGCCCCTGCCCAGGGGCCTCATTCTGCAGCTCTGAGCTTCAGATGAACTTTGTAATTGTGCATACATCTACCAGTAATTCAATAAAGGGGGGCTTTAAAAATATTTTTAAAGTAGAGAATTGGGACTGGGGGTAAGTCACATGGTGGAGCCCGTGTCTAGCAGGTGTGAGGTCCAGAGTGTGAGCCCCAGTGTGACCTGGCCCCTGAGCATTGCTGAGTGTGGCTCTGGTGTTCCTCGAGCACTGCAGGACCTGATTACCAGCAGCAGACCTAGCCCACCAGGCCAAGCACTGCTCTGAGGGGGCTGACACCCCACCACCCAACTCTCTGTGGCCCCTGCAAAAAAGTCAGTTAGGTAGAAGTCTGTTCAGGGGCCGGAGTGACAGCAGAGTGGTGAGGGTGTTTGTCTTGCCTACAGCCGACCTGGGTTTAGTCCTCGGTACCACATGTTTTCCCCCAGGACCCACCAGGAGTATTCCCTGAATACCATTGGGTGTGGAGGGAGGGCGGGCGGGAAGTAGAGAGAGAGAGAGAGAGAGGAGAGAGAGAGAACACTCAAAGTAGATGTCTTTGAAGTAGATTTACAGACTTGGTTCTTGAATTGAGCCTTCTAAAACTGTTCCATATTTTTATGTCAGACATAGGTGATTAAAGCATCTGAAGTCAGTGATCTGGTGTTTGATTTCCTGAACGTGGCCTTTTTATTGAATCACAGTGCAGTAGACCATTACAAAGCTGTCCATGCTTGGGCTTCAGCCATACAGTGTTTCAACGCCCAATCCTGAATGTGTCCCCTTTTTCCCATGGTTCCAACACTGATGCGGTCACCATCTCGCCTGTGGGTCTGAAAGGAGGGCTCAGAGTGAGCAGGCAGTGATTGCTGATCTGGGCCCTATCACTATCCCAGTAGCTGTTTTCAGGTGGGAGTGGGCCGGACCCCCAGCTACTCAGTGCCGCTCTTAAGAGTAGACTCGGGTGTCTTCTAGAAAGTAAGGGCGGGCCAGAGCAATAGTCCAGAGGTAGGGTGTTTGCCTTGCATGCGGCCGGCCCATGCCGGCTCGGGTTCGATCGCCCGGCATCCCATATGGTCCCCGAGCACCGCCAGGAGTAATTCCTGAGTGCAGAGCCAGGAGAAACCCCTGAGCATCGCCAGGTGTGACCCAAAAACAAGAAAAAAAAGTAAGGGGCAAAGTGAGCACAAGTAATGAGTCCAGACTTGCTCCCAAATGCCAGGGCCGCCCATGGCCAGACTGCAGAGGAAGGAGTGAGGGCCTGCACTTCCATGCCCAGAGAAATGCCCATCCCAGCAGCACTGGCTGGGAGTGGAGTGAGCCTGGACAATGAGAGCCTGGCTTACCAAAGGGAGGTTTTGGTGATGAGGAGCTCTTGGTGTAAAAGTGCCAACCTGCAAATCCAGTCTTAGCCTGGAACTTGACAGGAAGCTCTGAGGGCTTAGTATTGTAAGGCCATGCACCATGTGTCTGTTTGGGGCAGTTGTCAGGAGAAATACTGTGACACTGCCATGGTCCAGGCAGATCACTACTACCAGAACAAAGGAGGTGGATTCCCAAGTAGACCTAGGCAGGCGTAAAACTGCAGAGGTGTGTGTGTGTGCGTGTGTGTGTTGGGTGAATGGGTACAGCTGCTGTGTGGCATGCGCAGGTGAGGTCTGGTTCCATCCCGGTACCGCAGGACCCTCCGAGTGGTCAGCTTCAGCCAAGGTGGCCATATCCCACAGTCTCACTCACAGGGAGGAGAGGCTATCTCTTCTGGTCCAGTGTTGACGTCCCTGCACTAAAGGAAGAACTAAATGTTCACCAAACAGAAAGTTAAGAACGTGGATAAAAGTCGTACATTCTTGAGCTGAGGCATTCTGGCACCAGAAGCTGGGCCGTTGTGTTACTCACGTGCCCAGGAAAAAGCCTTTGTTCTTAGTCCCTCTCCAAGTCCATAGAGAGGACATGGCCTTGCTGTCCCCTTCATCCCCAGACACACGCATGTCTGCACTGTGGGTTCTGCTCCCTGTCCATGACCCCCTTTCTGGCGCTCCTCTACCCCTTAGCTAAATGACCTTCCACATGTCCACCCTGAAAACCTGACACCAAAGCACCTAGCTCCACACCTAGCTCCCAGCAGAGTCCTCCAGCCCCTCTGTCACCTGCCGGTGGCCGGTTTTCTGGCTTGGGTGCTGGAAATCCAGATGTGCAACACCCAGCCCTCCCCCGACCAGTGAGAGCAGCTCCCACACAACCTTTGGGGTGTTCTCCGCTCTGGGTAGAAACCACCATTGCTGCCTGCACGTGCATAGGTAGTTGACACTGAACGTAACACACACACACACACACACACACACACACACACTCCTCTGTCTGTTGCCTGAACGTCTTCCTCTCCCCTATTCTCCAATATCCCACCCCAACAGTCACATCTGTTCTTTGTCTCTGGATAATCCAGAGAAATAGACTCCTACAGCATGGCTCATTTGTGGTGCCTAGTTTCTTTCACTGTATATGGGTATCTATGTTCTGTGTACTATTTGTTAGTTGGTCTTGTTTATTTTTTTTTGTATTTGGGCTACATCCAGTAGTGCTCAGGACTTACTCCTGGCTCTGTACTCAGGGATCACTCCTAGTGGTACTCAGGGGACCATCTAGGATACCAGGGATCAAAGCCGGGTGTACAGAGTGCTGTACTGCTGCTCCGGCCCATAACTGCTATGTTTTCTAAATTGTTTTAAAGTAGTGAGATTGACCAGTACGGAGCCAAAAGACGCCCCACTTTCTCTACCCCTCCCCAGCAGTTTTCCCTTTTGTTCACTTGATGCACCTACATTGCAATATAATCAGTCACTCAAGTCCATAGTGACCACAGTTGGGTTCAGCGTGGGCAAATCTGACGATTGCCCTCTCTGCCTCCTTGGTCAGCACTTCCCTGCTGGCAGTGCCTATTCAGGGGTCACTGACTTCCTATGGTTTGGCAACTCGCTATGCTTTCCACAGAATCTCTTGCTTTGTCCATGGACCATGGTTAGGTTTATCCATTTACCTCTTGATGGACATCCTGGACACGCTGTTTACTTCCCAGCAGTGATGAATCAAGCTGCCAGAAACACCCGTGCAGGGTTTAGTGAGGACCGTGGTTCCTAGTATCCCAGAGCAGGGTTGCTGGGTCGAACGGTATGAATAAGAAGCCAGCAGTCTAGCTTGCAGTGTGGCCGTGCCCTGTCACTTGTCCACCAGCACTCCTGAGAGGACGCAGTGCCCCATTTGCCCCCAGCCTTTGGGGTGGCTAATGTTCTGGAATGTTCCGGAATTGGGTGTTCAGGGAGTGGTGGCACTGTGTCTCCCAGTTCTGATTCGCAATTTGCTAATGACACACTGTTGGGCTTTTGTTTGCTTATCGGCCATCTGTGCTCCCGGTGTGGCCTGGATCTTTGCCTAGAATTTACTTGTGCAGGGTTTAAGAGTTCTCTGCGCCACAGATACAAGTCCAGTGGGGTTATCAGGTGTTTTGATGTGATTTTCTCCTAGTTCATGCCTTCTCATTCTCCACACGTTCACAAGGTTCTTCGGCTTTGTCGTATGCAGCTGTCCATCCCTGCTTTTTTGTGGCTGGACAATGGTCCACTCTGGGGACACTGAATCGTCGAGCAGTTCAGGTGTCCGTCCGTTGTTGGTCATTTGGGTCTTTTGCCCTTTTCAGCTCTTTGCAATGGTGCTGACGTGCAGAAGGCTTTTAGGTTGGAGCAGGATCATGGAACTGAGGTGACTCGGGTTGGCATTTGAGGTGCTGCCAAACTGTCCCCAGGGTGGCCGACCCTTGCATGCCCCAGCAGGGTAGATGCAGTTGCCATTCCCCACGCCTGTGGTCACATTGCTGGGGGCCTCTCCAACCTGGTGTCGTGCTTGGACTTGCTGTTCCTGACAGAGCTGGGCATCTTCAGCAAGTCCATCCTGCACTGCTCTGGTCAGGCTTTCCTCAGCCTTTTCTGTTTGCTTAACATGAAGAAATAGTCTTGTGGTGCCAAGATCTAGCCCAGGTCTTCTACATGCAAGACGTGCCCCAGACACCGAACCACAGTTTTTATGAACACGTTTGCATCATTGAGAGCTCATTTTTGCCACTCAGATGCCAATCCTATGGAATGTCAAGTGAATCCTTGTGTTTTCTTCTGCTTTGCCTAGCCTTGAATATTGGTCTCATTTTGTATGTATGTATATATCCACAAATGAATGCAGTCATTCTACATCTGTCCTTTTTGTTCTGACTGATTTCACTCAGCATGATGTGTCCATCCATCTGTAGGCAAATTTTGCGACTTCATTTTTCCTAACAGCCGCATAGTATTCCATTGTGTAGGGTACCGTAGTTTCTTTATCCAGTTGTCTGTTCTCAGGCACTCAGGTTGTTTGCAGATTCTGGCTATTGTGAATAGTGCTGTTTTCTTCTGCTTCGAAGAGAATGCTGACTGAGCTGGAGAGCGGGTCTGCGCTGCTGCCCCTGCCGTGGCCTCGTTACGCCTCCACACAGGCTGTCAGGCTGGGCTTGCTCTCTCCCTGAGGCAGCGTCTCTGGACAAGACCGCAGTGAGCTGGATGTTGGCACAGGTGCCTCCGTCTGTCCCTAGCCCCACCCCCTGTTCCTACCCCAGGGCCACCTTCTGGGGTGCATTCGTGCCCAGAGGGGGTGCATTTGTCCACCACCGCACCTATCACAAAAGCCCCCACACCTGTGTGATTAGTCCCAGAATCAGTGTCCGTGCGTGTCTGTTGGCTGTGGATTAATTTAGGGTGCAGGTTGGGGAGCCCTCTGTGGAAGGATCTGACCTAAGGTAAGATGCACCTCCCAGGCATGTCTCACATCTGCTGGGGGCTCCTGCAGACCTGGAAAGTGCAACTTCTTTTTCAGGGCCCCAGGACAGGGCCTGGGACTCTGCACCTCAAACAAGTGAGGCTTCTGGGTGACTGCCCTTGGCCCAGCCTGATCGGGAGGGGGGTGGTACCGTGTAACCATCTCATTTCCAGAGAGTGCTATCAGCATGTCACATGCTGTGGGTGCCTTGGTGCAAAGTGAAGAGATCCTTGTCATCTGGCACTGACATCCAGTGCAGGAAACACCGCCAACTAACACTTCTCAAAAGCCAGTGAGAGCTTGGGGGCTTTCAAGAGAGAGCAGCCCTATCAAAGGGGGTCCGGAGGAGGTGTGATGGGTGAGGTCAGGTGGTGTGACATCAGAGATGGCACTTGAACAGAAGTGGAGGGAGCAGCATGTAGAAGAAACTTGCCCAGCAAAGAGATAGGTCAGTGGCTAAGGGACTTGCCTTGCATGAGACCCAACCTCAGCACCACCAGGCATGGCCCGCTCACCCACCCACCCCCAAAGAAGAGAGAAACTGACCCTGGGCGAAGGATGGCGAGACTCTTGTTGAGCACTGGTCTCCCCTGAAGGGCTCCAGGAAAGGAGTGGCACCATACAGCTGGACCTCCACAGCTTCTTACTGCCCTGCTGCTGGGAATTGTGTGAGAGGCAAAGGGATGGTGAGACGTTCCTGGGAATGTTTCAAGGTATTGATGCTATAAGATTATTTTTGAGCGGCCTGAGAGATTCTGCAGCAGGTAAACACCTTGCACACAGCCAATTTGTGTTTGATCCTCAATACCCATATTGCCCTGGAGCCCAACCAGGAGTGATCCCTGAGGACAGCCAGGAGTCAGCCCTGGCATACTGGGGGTGGATATTTTTGAGATATTGAAATATGGTTGTGATACTCAGCTCTACATGCCAGAGCCCCAGGTCCCAAATCCCCAGTACTCCTGCACCAGCGTCATTTCCCCCCTCCCCCGGAACTAAACTGGAAGATCATGATAACGGTATTCACCCAAATGTAATGAGTAGTTACTTCAGATTAAAGGGGGTTAATTTTGTTTACCGCTGTCTTCTAGAATGTATGGTATTTATAGAAAATACGTATTTATAGCACAGTATTTATAGAAATAGTATTTATAGAAAATGCTTCTTTAAAACTTTGCCTCTTTCAGTAATTTTGTAGCTAAGTAATTCCCTTCTATCAAGATCATTTTATAGAAGCAGCATGTAGCTGGCACTTTATTTTGTCTGTAACAGTCTTTTTGTTATTTTTAGCTCATTTTGGGTGCCTAGCAGCCAGTCTCAGGAGTGTTTGAAGTTCAGGATGGTGTGTTGGTTTTCCCTGTCCCTGGTAACAGATCCTTTCTGAGTGTTTTTTAAATGAATGGGCCTAATTCTGAGTAATGGTGTGACCTCTTCCAGATCAGCTTTGTTTCTCCCAGTCTGCAGGAGCTTGTTAGCTGGGGGAATGACCAGTGTGCGACGGTCCACTCCATTCACAGGGAGCATCTCCCTAAGGGCACTTGGGCCGCAGGTCCATGCACAGTGCTGGGGCCTCTGCTTCTAGAGCCTGCCCCATCCCCAGCTACAAGGGCAGTTACTGTTAAAGGCTGCTCCTTTAACTGCCCGTTTCTGGCTCCATGTTTCCCCTCCCCAAGGATGCCCCGGCAGCAGCACATGGCACCTGTCCCCACCTGCTTCCAGGAAAACCTCTGCCTGGATCTCTGTGTGCTACCTGGGCCCAAGACTTGGTTACTTTTTCCAAGGCCAGCTGGTGGCAGGTGGCTGTTTGTCCCTGAAAGACTCATTGTCCCTGCAGTGGGTGGGGTCAGGGGAGGGGCTGGGCCCCCACCCCTTCAGCCCAACCTCAAAGGGGCTACTCTGCCCGAAGTATCAGTGTGCCCTTTTCATCTGCCTTCCTCTGGGGCCCCCAGGCTGGCTCTGAGGGGTGGGACTTGAGGGTGGCTGATTGGAGGTCACCACCCCCTCTGGTTCCCACAGAGTCTGTGTCGCTGTCCTCCTGACACTGGGGAGGTGGAGCCTTGGTGAAGGTCAGCTCCAGTCGCCACCTCGGAATTCCTGCATTAAGTGAAAAGGTGAGAAACCAACGTGTGTGAAGCTTTGAAAAACTGGAAGGTAGAGTAGTCAAGAGACATGGGCAGCCCTCTTGGAGGTCAGCCCCAGGACTCAAGTCTCAGCCTGGCCAGGACCAACACGAGGCAGCAGTGTCAAGTCTCTGGGACCAAAGCAGTCAGAAAGAACTCGAGAATACAGCATTTTATGTTGATGGATGGTCTTGTAAATGTAAGAGGTGTTTCCCGACTGAAGAACATAAAGGATGGAGTTCCATGCTGCAGAAGAGCTGCCCGGGTGTACTGGGCACTCACACAGCCCCCTGCTTGCCTGTTCACGGGTTCTCCACCAGCCAAGGGACCCTGTTGTCCTAGGGGTCCTGCACGGCCACGTCGCGACTGACTGTAGGGCTGCTCCAAGCCCACATCCTGAGCAGCTTGTGAGCAGGCGGGGCGTACTAGCCTGACCCACTCCTGGCACAGCCCTAGCTGCAAAGCCCACGTTCTTCCCTTCAGGTGAACGGAAGTGCCTGTGTGTGCATGTGGGTGCTGCCCACAGGAGTCAGGGCAAGAGTGACTGTCTCACTCCTCAGGCCACGAGGCGTGCAGCTGCAGGCCCCTGGCTGCTGGCCTCCGCGTTCCCTTTGAAAAGCTCTCCAGGCAGGTTTCCCTGCCCTTCTTGCTCTGTCTGTGACTGCTAGGAATAACAATTGTAATTATTGTTACTATCATTGTTACTCCCTCTTGCCACACACCCTGAAAGCCAAGCTCCTTAGGGTTGATTCCTCTGTCTGAAGCACTCTTCTTGGTCAGGCTAGGCTGCCTGTCTGCTGGAGAAGGCCGAGGTAGAGGCTGCAGTCCTTCTCAGGCATTGCTCCTTTGGTTTGCTGCGTATACTGTGAAGGTTGGCGGCGAAGTTGTCTGTGTCTTATTAATTGCTAAGGTGCCACCCACATGCAAGGACATTGATTCTGGTGGACAGTCAGTGAATTCACCTGTAAGTCAAGCACATCTGGAGCTAAACATTTCCTCTCAACAGGCTTTCAAAGAATAAACTTTGACATCACAGCTGATGATTCTCAAAGATTTCCAGGCCCATTCTAACTGACTGGTACCTAAGGTCTGAGCCAATATTAATCAGCTGCAATGTGATTCCTCCTGTGGTGAAATCTCCCGTGAGGAGGACGTTGAAGCAAGTCATGATGTGTTGGCGCCGGGAGGGGCGTCAGGAAGCCTCGTCACCTCCAGTGCTCCTCCCGCAGGAACCCCAGTGTGAGCTTCCAGTGAGGAGTCAACGCTAGGCTCGCTTTTCTTGTATTACTCAGAGAGCTTGGAGAATAAGGTGGTCGCTTGTATAAAAGCTTATTTGGAGTATAGGAGACTTAACATCTGTTAGTTTGGAGTTGGTGTTTATTTTTCTAACTTGGGAATATATACACTGAAGTTGATTCATATACACAACTCGCACTATATCCGGTTGCTGATTACATGTTTGCTATTGGAGCTACTGGTCAGAGGACGTTGCTACTTAAGTATCGTGGGGAGGATATTTTCTGTGAAGTAGACTGACTTAAAGCAAATCTTGAGAAATTAAAGGAAATTGTAGCCTTCATCACAAGCCTCAGTGGTAGAGTGCGTGTTCCGCATATACAAGCACCTGCTTCAAATCTGCCACCACCAAAAGAGTGCCCCTTCATTGCTATGTTTGGTTTTTGTTTTAAATGTTGCCAATAACTTTCCTCTTCCCTTCCTCTTGTTTCTGTGATAATCAATGGCTCTCTCTCGCTCTCTCTCTCTCTCTCTCTCTCTCTCTCTCTCTCACACACACACACACACACACACACAGACAGGCCATCATACACACACACTTGCTGGCATACACGCACTGGCTGTCTCACACACACAGTCACACGGGCTTTGGAGACCTGGAGCTGCATATGTGGCCGCTGAGCCTCACCAGGGTCACACTGTGCTTACATTGGAGCAACCCCTTGGTGACACCATGACTGGGATGTGCACAGGTGGCCTGGAGGAGACCCCACAAGGGTCCTCTGAGGGCCTCTCAGGGTAGAATTCACCAGGAAAGTGCTCTTTACCTCGGAACTCACAGTCACATGCAGACCCATCCGCCCCTGTGTCTCCACTGGACCCCAGCACACACACACACACACGCACACACACGTACTCACACACTCAGTTCCTGTGACTATATAAGTAGGAAATTATTTCAAAACAACTTTTATGAAGCCTTCCCTTTTTACTGTTTACAGTTTATTTAGTATTCACCATTATATTCTATTTTCGTTTTCCAGTGCTCATTAAATCACTTCACATCACTGAAATTGACTTGAGCTTCGAAAATGCTGAATGAGGGGCCGAGCCCCGTGGCTTAGTGGAGAGCAGCTACCTCGTGGGCCCCGGCTGCAGCCAGCACCTTGTGCCTAGGGCAATCCGAGCAGCACTGGACAATCACCCCTAGCCCTGTGAGCCGTGGGAGCAGAGCCATGGCCTCCCCGGGAATGACAGTTCTGTTTCTTTCCAAGTTGCTTTCCTGGGCCAGTCCAAGCTGACTTGCCTGCAGGAGGCCCAGGTTCCATCCCACACACCATGGTCAGCTCCAGGAAATGCTTGGAGTGACCCCTGAGCTTTGACCTGGGAGTCACCCCCTGAACTTTGCTGAGTGGGCCCAAACACCAAGAACCAATCAAGTGGTTTTGCTGGTTTCTGCAGGGAATTTTCTTGTCCCGAGCTAGAGTTTGTGTCAAAATACCTCTGGAAGTGTTGCACGGAGGCAGCCTGGCCCCTCACCCCTGTGTGGGCTGCCGCAGTCCTTGGTCTACTCGCGTCTTCACTCAGAGAGAAACATCTTCGGCAGCCTGATGAGGCCGATGGTGACCCTCGCTCCTGTAGTGCTCACACAGTCACTCTCCCTGCACTCCAGCCATCCCTGAGGACTTGGTTCATGGGGCCACACTGGCAGTGCTCAGAGGTCACTCCCAGTGGGGTTTGGGGAACTATATGTGTGGAGGTAAACCCGGTAGCCCCTGGACCGTCTCTCAGCCCGCCTGGCTTTGCCTCGGGTTCCCCTTGTGCAGCCACACTGCAGGGGGCTCACCTGGGGAGACTTTGTGAGCTCTGGGCCTCCCCCTGCCCCAAGCTCAGACTTGTTGGGGCCACTGCAGGTCCTGGCCTGGCTCCCTGCTGGGCAACCACTTGGGCAACCTAAGCTGTGCCCCTGCCGTGCCCATGCACTTCTGAGCTGCCAGCAGTGTGCTGGACCCCTTTCTGGCTTGCTGCCTCCCCACTCTGCCCTTGCAGGGGCCGGGCGTGAGGGGGCAGCAGCCTGAACAAACCAGCCATTTGTTCCCAGAGCTCCCTGGGATTCGCCTTGAGAGAGGGTGGGGCTGGACTTGGAGGGCACGTGGCTGGGCAGCACTGCCTGTGGTGCGTGTCCTCCCCCCCCACACGCATACCTGCTGACCCTCTCCCTTGTCCCTGTCGCACCTTTGCAAGGCCCTTTCCCTCAGCCCTGGAGAGAAGCCGCTGCTGGTCTTGCTTTGCATTGGCAAACCCTGGTGATGTCCCATGACCAGTTGTGCATGGTAGAGTCACTGCTGGGTTTAGTTGCTGCTTCTCACTCTCTGAAGTTTTCATCACATCACTTTCTCCTAGAAAATGCTCCTTCCATCTGCAGCACTTTGTGCCTTTCTCGCTTTCAGGTGTATTGTGCTAATGTAAAAAGATTGGTTTGGTTTGGTTTGGGCTAAAGACAAAATCTATTTTGAAACAAGATCGCAAGGCTTACTTGTTTTTGTTTTTGTTTTGTTTTTTTGGGTCACACCCAGCAATGCTCAGGGGGTTACTCCTGGCTCTGCACTCAGGAATTACTCCTGGCGGTGCTCAGGGGACCATATGGGATGCTGGGGATCGAACCCAGGTCAGCCGCATGCAAGTCAGATGCCCTCCCGCTGCACTATCGCTCAGGCCTGCAAGACTTACTGTTTTATGTGTATGCTGGGCTTCATCCAACAAAACCAAACTACCCTCCCCCCAAACTAGCCCGTCTAGATCCCCAGTAGACTGGGAATTTATTCTTGACAGAAGTTTAAATTGCTGGATTTACAAGTTGTCTTTAAAATGTGCTCTTTGAACAAGTTTAAAGTGTTACATAGTCTTGAGATGAAGTCATCAAACAGCTTAAGATTGTAACTGTTTTTATTTGGGTAGCTGAATAAAATGCATTGGTTAGAGGGGGAAATAATGCTTTAGTTAATTGTTACTGAAAGTTATGTTACTTTAGCCATTAGTGAAACGAGCAAATTGTCTCTTTTTTCCCTTTTTGAATACATGCGGATTTCATGAGGATTGATCTAGTTACTTGTTAGGGAAAGTTATGTTACTTTTCTTGCAGCCATTAGTGAAAGGGGCAAATTGTCTCTCTTTTCCAGTGTATGTGGATTTTAGGACCTTCTCTGCTTTATGTTCTAGGAGAGTGGGAAAGGGGTGGAATGTTCGTTAATGGAGCTTGTCCCTGTGTGAGGCCAAGCAGGGGAGGTCAGAAGCGGGATGTGTTTCTGACAGAACCCCTGGGCCCTCCCTCCGTCTCAGTCATGGCCAAGGGTGCCCCGCAGAGTTCATGGAGATGCAACTGCTCGTTCCTGACCAGAGTGAGCATGAGACGCGCGGGCGCAGGCAGGCAGGAGCTCACAGTGGTACGACAGGCCGAGAAGGTGGTGAGGCAGCAGAGGGAAGCCCTCCCTGGTGCTGGGAGAAGGGAGGGGCCTCTGCACTCGCTGCTGGCAGCAGGAACACCAGCCGCTTTTCATGGGCCCTTTGCCCCCAGCTCAAACCTACCTCCAGCCTGATAACTACCCCGCGAGCCAGAATCCCTGGGAAGGCCTGATGTGTGCTAGGGGCCCAGGGTAGGTCTTGTGGGCACGGTGCTGGGGGTCCCACTGTGGGAAGCCTAGATCCTTTCCGACCAGAAGGGGCTGGAGCCATGGTTCAGTTGAGAGCAGGCTTGACTGATCTGAGCCACATGGACCCAGCAGCACCTATGGCCGGGGCTTCATGCCTGACTGACGCCCAGTTCCGCCTCTCGTGAGGCACTGTGCTGTGGCTGGCAGTACCATGTCAACAAGAATCACTCGCCCTCACCCGGGACCCCGCAAGGAAATCAGTGCCGCCTTCTCTGTGCTCCTGCCTGCCTGCACTTCGGCATCAGAAATACACGTGGTCATCTGGCTCTCGGACCTTCACATTGTCTTTTGGGAAGGTGGGAGTTGGAAGAAATGTAGAGAGGAAGTATGGCGGGAAGGGGAGTCGGAGGCAGAGATATGGCGGGGCTGGGAGGGAGGAGTGCGGCAGTGGGAGTCTGCACACGGCTCAGAAGCTCGAGCTGACCTGCTCTGCTTCCAGGCCCCACTTCTCTTTGTCACTCTTCCTCTGGCCTCTTGCGACCCTTGCTACCTCAGCTTGTGTGGGGGATTGCTCGTTCGCCATAGCGTCTGCTCTGGAAGGTCCAGGCTCACGGGAGATCATAGACAGTGCCTTTCCTTACAACTGTCAGGATAATGCAGGAGTGTCACCATGGTCATTGCTGGCACTGCCCAGTGTGGTCCTGCCACTCCCTCAGCCCATGCCAGTCGCCACAGCCTCAGTGCCCTCAGCTCGCTCTCTGCCCTTTCAAGAATATGCCAGCAGCTGAATCACATCATGTTTGCATCTGCCAAGGTGCCAGCATCAGGTCCATGGCCTGATGCCAGAGATTGCTCATCAGTGACAGAGCTGCAGGAGTCCATCTGGGCTGGTTCCAGTTGAGGCTGTTGTGAGTAAAGGCTGGGGGTTGCAGAAATGCATCTTTGTTTCTCTCAGACGAAAGCCTGGGACTGAGGTAGCCACTTGAATACTTGTATGTTCAGTCTTTGAAAAGTGATAGGCCAGAGGGACAATACAATGGATAGGACATTTGCCTTGCACACAGCCGACCCAGGTTCGATCCCTGGCATCCCATCTGCACTCTCCTGAGTGCAGAGCCAGGAAGTAACCCCTGAACCCCTGGGCATTGCCGGGCGTGATCCAAAATGCAAAAAAAAAAAAAAGAGAGTCGTTGGTGTCCCGAGTGGCCCCACCATTCAACATCCTCACCACCTGGCAGTTTGGGCCCTGCTGTCTCTCCTGGCTTTCTCTCGGGTCCAGGAGGCATCTCTGTTTCCTGGGGGACTGCTGGAGCCACTTTGCTCCCCTGGTCCTGTTCTCTGTGCTTGCTAAAGAAACGGCTCTTCGAGCCTTGGCCCATTTCTTCCTGTGTTGTCCAGCTTCGTTGGAGCAACCTTTAAACACTCTAAATAGAGTCTCCTGTGAGATTCGCAGTGGGCAGCTTGTCTTTCTCCAGCTCATAGCTTTTCTTTGTAGCCTCTTTAAAGATGACTTCGCAGACCACTGTTTGTTTTTACTTTTGGTAACATCTGGATAGCTGGTACTTTTTCTTTAAGCATGGCAGGTTTGTCTGGAAAACTTTGCACCTCCACAGAGGGCCTGACGCATTCTCCTGGGCCTGGCTTTACCTTTTGGATCTGTGTAAGGGAAAGGTCCTTTATTTTTTCACGTGGCTGTGTCTGTCCGACTGCTGTAGCTCCATTTGCCCCTGAGACTGTTCTTCTACAGCTATCCCTCACCACCACCCCATACTGAATCTCTTCTGGATCTTTACCAAACTCCACATTTTCAGATGGGGGAGGCCACACCTGGCAGGGCTCAGGCATCATAACTGTCAGAACTCAGCATTCCATCTGTGGTGTACAGGTCAGCACCTACTCGCTATGTCTCACCGTGGCCCAACAGTCTGCACTATTTTTTATTCTTTTTGGGTCACACCAGTGATGCTCAGGACTTACTCCTGGCTCTGCATTCAAATTACTCCTGGCAGTTATTGGGGACTATATGGGATGCCGGGGATCGAACCCAGGTCAGCTGCATGCTAGGCAAAGCCCTACCCGCTGTGCTATCCCTCAGTTCCACATTCTGCTTTTTTTTTTTTTTGGGTCACACCTGGCAATGCTCAGGGGACCATATGGGATGCCGGGGGATGGAACCCGGGTCGGCTGCATGCAAGGCAGCGCCCTCCCCACTGGACTATTGCTCCAGCCCGCCACATTCTGCATTCTTGAATGGAGGTGTCACCGACCACTCCATGTCACCTCTTATTCAGTGTCTGGCCATTCTCCGAAGCTATCTTCATTGCTGCATCTAAGTCTACATCATTTCCGGGCGGGCGATAGCCCAGCGGGTAGGGCGTTTGCCTTGCAGCGGCCGGCCTCGCGCCGCCCGGGTTCGATCCCTGGTGTCCCATATGGTCCCGAGCACCGCCAGGAGTAATTCCTGAGGGAAGAGCCAGGGAGTAACCCCTGAGCATTGCCGGGTGTGACCCAAAAAGCAAAAAAAAAAGGTCTACATCATTTCCTAGTCTCATATAGAAATCCCTCCTCCACTTAACTTTTCTGAGCTGCGAGTACTTTGTTCATATAAAGTTTAGAACTCAGTTGAGTGTATAGGGAAGATTGTCCTGAGATTACCAGCTGATCTTTTTGTGTGAACAGCCTTGGCATTGGGCTGTTAACACAGCAAGCGAGGCAACAGTCCGGGGAGCACAGCACTGCTGGGACCGCCCAAGTACAGGCTGGCTGCTGGCTGGGATGGGTGATGCTCCAGCCATTTACTCTGTGGGTGGGCATTAGACACGGGACCAGCACGGTGCCCACTCACCATGCTGAGTGGCGCAGGATCATCGTTTATAGCCGCTCCCAATCTCGCTGATTCTGTAGAAACAGTATTAGTTATAGGAAAGTTAGACCGTTTAACACTGTAGAGAAATGCTCCTTTCCTAGTGTCTTTCTCAGCCTGTAAGCAGAGTTTCCACTGATGAGATCTTTTGTTCTGTTTGTTTATTGTTTTTTGGGTCACACCGAGCAGTGCTCAGGGGGTTACTCCTGTCTGTGCTCAGGGGACCTTATGGGTTGCTGCGGATCCCACCCAGGTCGGCCGCATGCAAAACAAAAGCCCTCCCCGTGCTATCGCTCTGGCCCCAAGATTGTCTTTGCTTTGTTTCATCAACATTCAGTAGTTCTCAGTCAGTACCTATGTGTATACTTTGAAGGTTCAGACCTATTCCCTTTTTGTGTTTTGGATTGGGTTTTAGACCACACGCATTGGTGCTCAGGGCTGCTCCTTGCTCTGGAGTTTCTCTTGGGAGTGCTCAGAGGACGTGCAGTGGCAGGGATCGTGCGGGACCTTCTGCCACCTGCTGCTCTGTGCTCTGTCTGCTCATCTTGTTGCCTTTCTGACTCCAGGGTCCACGTGTCCACTGCTCGTCCCTAGGAAGTGATGCTGGGGGTGATGGGCCGCTATTCCCCTGTTGGTTGCTTAGGGATAGACAGGTAGTGTGGCCACACAGTGGCCAGAGCTAGGCGGCCAAGGTGTAGTATGTGTAGGATGGGCACTGCCCTGTGCTCGGGGCTGGTGGTCAGTGGGCCCTGCGGAAATGCTGCGGAGTTGCTGGCCACACTGAGTCAGTGCTTCCAGCCTGACCTTCCTGCGTCCTTCCCATCTCCTCAGGCCATGTTCCTTCCTGTTGCCCTGTGTGGGAGGGAGAACAGGGCACGTGCAGGCCTTATTTTTAACAGTGAGGAAACAGGCCAAAGAATACGAGATCACTTCTCTTCACCTACACAATGGGCATGAGCTGACCTGACCCAGCCCCCAGGGCCGGCCATTCCACTTGGGTTGCCACCACCTGGGTCTGGGTCTGTGTGTCGTCGTCCCAGCCTGGAACAGCTGTTGTGTTGTGGCAGTTTCCCCAGCGGTGAGGCTGTGGTTGTCCTCACTGTGCTGTTCTCCAACTGGCCCCCTTCTCTCACTGCTGGGCCTGGCTGGACATGCCCAAAGCTAGGGCATGTGCTTCGCCCCGGGGGGCTAAGGTGCTTGCAGGACCACACCTCCTGTCCATGGCCCTCGGTCACCTTTCAGCAGTGACATGGCCAGAAGTCACTTGCAAAATCGGGGTCAGCAGAAGTGCTGGGATTGCTCTTGGCACAGGTGGGGCACACCATGGGCACAGCCACTCTGAGCCCTGTGCCATCCTGCCAGGCTCTGGCTCAGCTGCCCAGTCATGCTTCCAGTGTGATGTCACTTCCTCCTGCATCCAGAGCTGGCCCTCCCGACCTTTCCCATATGCCAGTGGGACAGGGGCAGCTGTCCGGTGCCATCGTGTCTGACAGTGCGGATATGAGTGTTCAGATGGCCATGCTGGACAAGCAAGGCAGAGTCGGCCACTAGCCACGCACGCCGGAGCCTGTGAGGGGCCCGCTGCAGGAGCAGCTCTGCCTGCCCCATCCTCACTCCTCTGACTCAGCCTTCAGGGCTCCATTAATCCTCTTTATCTCTTGTTTCCTAGGGCTCAAGGGTTCTTGTTGATGCACGTGACAAGCTCGGTATTCCTTGGCAGTATTCTGAAAATGAGAAGCATGGGATGTTCCTGATGGCCTTCGAGAACAAAGCAGGCCTGCCCGTGGAGCCAGCCACCTTCCAGCTATACGTGCCTGCACTGAGTGCACTCTGGCGGGACTCGGGCATCCGAGAAGCTTTCAGCCGCAGGGAGTGAGTTTCAGCTGGTGAGTGACCATGCCAGACTCAGCTGACTTTTCCTTCAAGCTCTGTAAAAGATGACAAGTGACCGTTGCTACCTAGCCCCTCTGTCACTATGGTGGTCCCGGATCGGGCGGATTGGCCACCCTGTGTAGGCAAAGGCAGGTGTTTTACTTGGGGGCCTGCTCCGAGTAGTTGGGTTCAGGGGAGGAGAAAGATTCTGGTAGATGTCGGTGTGAGTTAAGGAAGAGAAGGCTTTCAAGGGTTCGTGTTAGGAAACTTCAGCTCGTGAGGTACCTGTACCTGCTGGCAGCCGAATGTTTTCACAGCAACACCAGGAGGCACCATGCCCTTCCCACTACTCCCACTTCTGGACTCTCCTTCATTCTAAGAATCGGCATTTCAGACTGTGTTTTACCTCATGGAGGCTCCCTTAGGATAGGCACATATAGACTAAAATTCTCGGGTCTTCGTCCTTATTTGCTTTTTTCTTTCTGACTCCCCTTCAACACAAGCTCCACAGAAAGAGCAGCATCTGCTCTCCAGTACAGGACAGCAGGTCTGCCCAGGGGTCATCGGCACCCCTGTGAGGGGCCCGCTGTTCCTTCTCCTCCGCACTCACTCACGCCTGCCATCAGGCAGCTGTTCCTGACTCTGTGATGCTGGAGTGCTCCTGTGTCTCCCACCCAGCATGCCCAGCTCCACACTGTCTCACATGTGGAGATGGTCCAGGCTTCTAGGTCGTCATTGCTGTGGGCCGCCCCATTCATCCCTGAATGCTTCCGTCCTTCACATAGGAGCACCACAGCCAAGAGGGGCAGTGGAGTCCAAGTCTGAATGCCACATGGGGAACAGCAAGGGCTGGACTTGCGTCGTTTCTGGGAGATCCACATGAGTGAACGGAGCCAGTTTTTTGCTTTTCGCTTTATGCCCTGGACCGTGCAGCTCTTCCCTCGTAGCGTGCCCATTCTGGAAGGGGCAGTTAACGCCTGGTCTTGCATGGGGGAGTTAAGCAAGCCTCAGAGCCTGGGGCCTCGTGAGAATCCTCACCCCACTTCCTGGTGCCCATCTGTGGCCACCTAGAGTGGAGGACATTCCCAGAGGTGACCTCCTCAGGCCTTTCTGTTTGTGGGCCACACCCATGGTTTCAGGATTCACGCCTGGCTCTGTACTCAGGGGCAGATGGAACTCGGGACCCTGTGCACTGCTGGGGATCTAATCTGGTGACCGCGTGCCAGGCAAGCGCCTTAAGCCCAGTCCTGTCTCTCCGGCACCTCTCCTCAGACTTTTCCCCTTGCTTCATGGGAATATCGGGAATGGGATGTCATTCCAGTGGTGCCGTGCCTTCCCCAGGCCTGGGGGATGACCCTCGAGCACCACCAGGGAGTGGACCTTACAATGGTATCACTAAACAGTCCCCGCTGATTCTTGAATCTTCCACCCTGGCCTTAGTCCGGCACGGCAGAGGGCACCTTGCCCTGTGGACACATCCTCTCTCAGGTGTCAGAAGCAGGAGGCAGGTCTCGACTCAGAGGAGCGAGTTGTGTTGCCGGCACCGCATTCCTGTTTCAGGCTTTAGATGACTGCCTGTTACAGGGGTTATTTCCTCTCTCATCTTCCCCCACACTTTGGGGTTTGGGCCACCCAGCGATGCTTGGGTCTTATTTCCTGCGCTCAGGAATTATTCCTGGTGGTGCTTAGGGGACCACATGAGATGCTGGGGCTGGATCTTCTGCACTGTACTGTCTCTCCGGCTCCTCCCCATCATCTTAAAGCATTGAGTTTTCCCAGCATTGCTGGACTTCCAGAAAAAGGCTGTAGTCTGGGCAGGATTGTGGATTCTGCGGAGGCAGATGGTGTGTGTGGATGCTGCTGCCGTGGAGCCACGTGAGTGTGATGTGCTCAGAGGAAAAGGCCCTCCGCAAAGGGAACTTGCGGACTAGAAACAGAATTGCTGGAACAGCCAGCCTGCCCCTACCCTGATGCCCTCCTGGACTGCACCACCTCACGTGTCTCCTGGGGCTACAAAGAGATTCCTACTGGCCCAGAAGCTGCACTGTCACCTCCCACAGGGAGTGAGCATGTTGTCAGGGTTCACAGATTCTCAGATTTGCTTCTTTGAGTCAGCTCTGGCCTTCTCACAGCAGGTGTGAGCTTCTGCTCTGTGGTAGTGGCTGTGCAGGGGAGGTGGGGGCTTCGGTGTCAGGGGACACTGGGGAGGTGGGGAGATGGCGGTGCCAGGGGTGGAGCCATCCGTGCTGAGGAGGAGGGAGGCAGCGCTGCCAGTATGGAGCCGAGGCCCAGTCATCTCCCAGCCCAGGGACCGTTGACACAGCAGCGCAGCAATCTTCTTTCCACACACCTCCATAAAAGAAAGCTTTTGAGGGGCCTGAGCAATAGTACTGAGTTAGGGCATTTGCCTCGCACACGGCTCACCCAGCTTCTGTCCCTGGCACAGAAGGTCGCCCAGAAGCCCGTGTCCCAGAAGCCCACCAGAAGTGACCCCGAGCTCAGAGCCAGGTGTAACTCGCTCAGAGGGTGAGCTGTGTTTCTGGCACTGCATTCTCCTGAGAAACACCAGATGTGGCCCGAAAACAAAAAAGCCAAAGAAAGCTGAGGCTCTGAAGTGGCTGAATAGAAGACAGGTGGCCAGTAGTGTATGACCAGCCTATGACTGTGTCCCTTCCAGGAGGGGTCCACAGGACAGTGGACGGTAAGCGTCAGTCCTGCGTGCTCGGACCCGGGGCATCAAGTGTTTCCCTGACTTGACACACGCGGCGTCATGTCTGCACCCAAGGCCAACTCCTGAGCTGTGCCCCCCTATTTGTGGCATTTCGTCGCCTCAGTTTTACTCCCTGTGGACTTGCTCTATTGAGCCGGCCTTCAGGCAGAACCCCCAAAGCTCTGGGAAGGCAGTGCCTTTAACTGACTCAGCTGCTTCTGCAAGTTTCAGTGAGAGCAGTTTTTAAAAATCTCTGTAGGGTTGGAAAGAGTACAGTGGATAGAGCACTGCCTTGCACATGGACAACGTGGGTTCCATGCCCAGACCCCTGTAGGTTTCCCTGAGCCCACCAGGAGTGAGGCCTGAGCACCAAGCTGTGGCGGCTGCTCTCTGTAGGAGATACTCAGAGTTCAGTGTCTGTCCAGCTGCTAAGAGGTGGGTGGCCAGATCAGGGTGACAGGGTCTTGTCCTTGGCCTTCAGAGAAGGCCAGGAAGGAGAGTCCCCATCTCCATTGGTATCCACTGCCTGCAAGCGACCAGTGACCTGTGTGCCCCTGGTCTGGTGCTTGTTACGTGGCCACCCCTGTGGATAGATGCTAGAGCCGGGCTCATGTGGTTCTTATCAAGGAGGGGACAGATGGCTGGGGCAGGGCGTACCCAGGGAGGGCAGGGTGGCAGAAATCACTCTTCTTCCCCTGTGCTGAGTAAGACATTTGTCCCTGGGGCCGGAGTGATAGCATAACGGGTAGCGTGTTTGCCTTGCACACAGCTGACCTGGGTCCGATCCCTGGTATTCCACATGGTCCCCCAAGCCCACCAGAAGTAATTCCTGAGTGTCGCGGGTGTGACCCAAAAGAAAAAGAGAGAGAGATTTGTCCCAGTCCAGAGCGTCCTGCTCTGTGTGTTCCATCTGGCTGCCATACTGCCTCCAGGCTGGAGTGACCACTGTGAGGGCATTCTCAGCAAATAGAGACTAGCTGCATGGCTGTGGGTGTTAGACACTCCTTAAGCCAGGGACAGCAGCAGGTAGACCAGCAAGCGGGGGTCATGGCAGGGCCATGGCTTTCTAGTGAGAGGGGAACATGCATGTGCTGCTGCCTCAGCGTGTGCTGTTGTCCCGGGAACACACGTGTGCTGGTCACTTCGTGCGGGGGAAACGTGTGCGGCTGTGTTGGAGAAGTGTACGCCGCCACGCTGCTGTGTGCTGGGGAACATGTGTGGGAAACATACGTGTGCTGCCCCCTCTCCCCTGCTCAGCTCTCTATCACCAGCCTTCTGCCTTGAACTGGTCGCACCCTTTCCTCTCCAGCCTCACCCCTGCTACCACCGAAGCATCTCGACCGTGAGCCTGTCTGGGAGAGTCGCATCTGAGCATCATGTCACTCACGGCACTGGCCTATGTCTGAGCATGCCCAGGGCTGGAGACCTCCACTGTGCAGGCACACACAGGAAAAATGTGTCTCTTTATCTTTGTCTCCCGAGATAGGTCAGGAATGTCGGCTGTGACGGGAAATCGGCCTCCTGCAGGGGGTGGCGTGAAAGCGTCATTCCCAGCACTGCACATCACAGTACTTCAGAAAAGACTTTTTACAGTAGTGATCAAGAATAGATGAAAGTCGGTGCCTGTGAAATCTCAAGCTGAATGCTCCTGCTGGAGTCAGGGGAAGGGCCTTGCAGGAAGGGACAAAGTTAATGAATGTGCCGCCCACCTACCCACCATTTAAAGGCAGGGACCCAGAGTCTGCCTGCCGGGCATGCTGGGACCCGATCCCAGCTCTTAGGAAGCTGAGGTATCTGCTATTCTTGGGTGCTGCCCTGGTGAGCCTTTAAGTGTCCCTGCCCTGGTCCTGGCCTTGCCCCTTCCTCTCATCAGTCGTCAGTGGTGCCACATACTCATGAGCTGTGTGCCTCTGCAGGGTAATGAAGCTTTAATGCATGTCAACGAAGATGGCATTGGAAGTGTGGCGGGAAAACTTCCCTTATGGGGTTCTGGCAGTGTGAGGTCATATGCACATACGTGAAAACATGGCTGACTTTTTATGGCAGACGTTGGCATAAAGAAACTTCAAAGCGGGGGGCTGGAGGCGCTTTACTCACATGCAGCTGGACCTAGTTTCAATTCCTGGCATCCCACATGGCCCCCCCAAGCACCTCTAGGAGTGATGCCTGAGTGCAGAGCCAGGAGGTAACCCTGAGCACAGCTGATTATGGCCCCAGAATCAAAATAAATAATTAAAAAAGCAAGTGACAGTTAAGGGAAACTGCAGCTGTTCATCCTGTGTCAAGGCATTGAGGGCTGGAATCCATGCGAACAAGCTCAGCTTGGGAGTGAGCTGAGCCAGAGTGAGCTCCCCTGTCAGCCCAGGG
>JAJIBD010032278.1:0-19594 GCA_021461705.1 Cryptotis parvus
TTTGGGCTGCATCCAGTAGTGCTCAGGATCCCTCCTGGCTCTGTACTCAGGGATCACTCCTGGTGGTACTCAGGGGACCATCTAGGATACCAGGGATCAAAGCAGTTGTACAGAGTGCTGTACTGTGCTGCTCACGACCCATAACTGCTATGTTTTCTAAATTGTTTTAAAGTAGTGAGATTGACCAATCTGTGGGCCAAAGGCGCCACTTTTCCACTCTCTACCCCCTCCCCCTTGATTTTCCCTTTTGTTCACTTGATGCACCTACATTGCAATATAATCAGGTACTCAAGTCCATAGTGACCCACAGTTGGGTTCAGCGTGGGCCAAGTCAGGCATTGCCCCTCTCTCTGCCTCACTTGGTCAGCACTTCCCTGCTGGCAGTGCCTATTCAGGGTCACTGACTTCCCTATGGTTTGGCAACTCGCTATGCTTTCCACAGAATCTCTTGCTTTGTCCATGGACCATAAGTTGGGATTTTATCCATTTACCTCTTGATGGACATCCTGGACGCTGTTTGCTTCCCAGCAGTGATGAATCAACCTGCCGTTATCCCGTGCAGGAGTTTAGTGAGGAGACCGTGGTTCCTAGTATCCCAGAGCAGGGTTGCTGGGTCAGCGGTATGAATAAGCCAACAGTCTAACGCAGTGTGGCGTGCCTGTCACTTATCCACCAGCACTCCTGAGAGGGGCCTTAGTGCCCCATTTGCCCCCAGCCTTTGGTGGCTAATGTTCTGGAATGTTCACGAATTAGGTGTTCAGGAGTAACGGCACTGTGTCTCCCAGTTCTGATTCGCAATTTATTTAATGACACACTGTTGGGCTTTTGTTTGCTTATCAAGCCATCTGTGCTCCCCGGTGTGGCCTGGATCTTTGCCTAGAATTTACTTGTGCAGGGTTTAAGAGTTCTCGCCACAGATACAAGTCCAGTGGGGTTATCAAGGTGTTTGATGGCAGATTTTCTCCTAGTTGCTTCTTTTCCTCTCATTCTCCACCCGTTCACAAGGTTCTTGCATCGTATGCAGCTGTCCATCCTGCTTTTTGTGGCTGGACAATGGTCCACTCTGGGGCCGCTAGATCGTCGAAACGATTCAGGTGTCCTAAAATCCGTTGTTGGTCATTTGGGTCTTTTGCCCTTTTCAGCTCTTTGCAATGGTGCTGGCGTGCAGGAAAGGCTTTTTAGGTTGGAACAGGATCATGTGGAACTGAGGTGACTCGGGTTGGCATTTGAGTGCTGCCAAACTGTCCCCAGGGTGGCCGACCCTTACATGCCCCAGCAGGGTGTTAGATGCAGTTGCCGTCCCCAAGCCTGTGGTCACATTGCTGAGGGCCTCTCCAACCTGGTAATGCCGTACTTGGACTTGCTGTTCCTGAGCAGAGCTGGGCATCTTCAGCAAGTCCATCCTGCACTGCTCTGGTCGAATACTCCAGCCTTTTCTGTTTGCTTAACATGAAGGAAATAGTCTTGTGGTGCCAAGATCTAGCCCAGGTCTTCTACATGCAGGCATGCCCACAGACACTCGAACCACAGTTTTTATGAACACGTTTAATCATTGAGAGCTCATTTTTTGCCACTCAGATGCCAATCCTATGGAGATATCCAAGTGAATCCTTGTGTTTTCTTCTGCTTTGCCTAGCCTTGAATATTGGTCTCATTTTGTATGTATGTATATATCCACGTAATGAATGCAGTCATTAAACATCCTTTTTGTTCTGACTGATTTCCACTCAGCATGATGTGTCCATCCATCTGTAGAGCAAATTTTGCGACTTCATTTCCTAACAACCGCGCATAGTATTCCATTGTATGCTGGGCGTACGTGATTAGTTTTCTTTATCCAGTTGTCTGTTCTCAGGCACTCAGGTTGTTGCAGATTCTGGCTAGTGTGAATAGTGCTGTTTTCATTTAGCCTTCGGAAGAGAATGCTGAGACTGAGGCTACTGGAGAGCGAGGGTGCGCTGCTGCCCTGCCCGTGGCCTCGTTACGCCTACACACAGGCTGTCAGGCTGAGCTTGCTCGCTCTCCCTGAGGCAGCGTCTCGCAAGACGCCCAGTGATGAGCTGGATGTTGGCACAGGTGCGCCTACGTCTGTCTCCTAGCCCCACCCTGTTCCTACCCCAGGGCCACCTTCACAGGGTGCATTCGGTGCCAGAGGGGGTGCATTTATTTTACCGCACCTATCACAAAAACCCCCACACCTGTGTGATTGGTCCCAGAATCAGTGTCCGCATCGTGTCTGTTGGCTGTGTGGATTAATTTGGGTGCAGGTTGGGGAAGCCCTCTGTGGAAGGATCTGACCTAAGGTAAGATGCACCTCCCAGGCATGTCACACATCTGCTGGGGGCTCCTGCAGGCCCTGGAAAGTGCAACTTCTTTTCAGGGCCCAGGTTGGGGCCTGGGACTCTGCACCTCAAACAAGTGAGGCTTCTGGGTGACTGCCCTTGGCACCCAGCCTGATCGGGAGGGGGTGACACCGTCAACCATCTCATTTCCAGAGAGTGCTATCAGCATGTCACACATGCTGTGGAGTGCCTTCGGTGCAAAGTGAAGAGATCCTTGTCATCTGGCACTGACATCCAGTACAGGAAACACACGCCAACTAACACTTCTCAAAGAAAGCCAGTGAGAGCTTGGGGGGCTTTCAAGAGAGCAGCCCTATCAAGGGGGGTCCGGAGGAGGTGTGATGGGTGAGGAGTCAAGGTAGGTAGTGACATCAGAGATGGCACTTGAACAGAAGTGGAGGAGGGAGCAGCATATGAAAAACTTGCCCAGCAAAGAGATAGGTCAGTGGCTAAGGGACTTTGCGCATGGGGACTTTCCTCTCCAGCACCACCAGGCATGGCCCGCTCACCCACCCACCCCCAAGAAGAAGAAACGACCCTGGGGCGAAAGATGGCCGAGACTCTTGTTGAGCACTGGTCTCCCTGAAGGGCTCAGGAAAGGAGTGGCACCAGCACAGCTGGACCTACAGCTTCTTACTGCCCTGCTGCTGGGGTGTGAGAGGCAAAGGGATGAGTGAGACGTTCCTAAGAATGTTTGAAAGGTATTGATGCTATAAGATTTTGAAGCGGCCTGAGAGATTCTGCAGCAGGTAAACACCTTGCACACAGCCAATTTGTGTTTGATCCTCAATACTATATATTGCCCTGGAGCCCAACCAGGGTGATCCCTGAGGACAGCCAAAGTCAGCCCTGGCATACTGGGGGTGGATATTTTGAGAGTATTAAGGAAATATGGATTGTGATAACCCTGGCTCACACATGCCAGAGCCCCAGGTCACCCGATACGGCCTCTGCACCAGCGTCATTTCCCCCTCCCGAACTAAGCTGGAAGATCATGATGACGGTATTCACCCAAATGTAATGAGTAGTTACTTCAGATTAAGGGGGTGTTTGATACATGTCTTCTAGAATGTATGGTATTTATAGAAAATGCGTATTTATAGCACAGTATTTATAGAAATAGTATTTATAGAAAATGCTTCTTTAAAACTTTGCCTCTTTCGGTAATTTGCAGTAGCCTGAAGTAATTCCCTTCTATCAAGATCATTTATGAAAGCAACTTTTATAGCGGCACTTTGTTTTGTCTGCAACAGTCTTTTCATTATTTTTAGCTCATTTTTGGGTGCCTGGCAGCCGGTCTCAGGAATGTTTACGAAGTTCAGGATGTTGTGTTGGTTTCCCTGTCCTGGTAACAAGATCCTTTCTAGTGTTTTTTTAAATGAATGGGCTAATTCACAGGTAATGGTGTTGACACTCTTCCAGATCAGCTTTGTTTCTCTTGATCTGCAGGAGCTTGTTAGCTGGGGGAATGACCAGTGTGCGGCGGTACCCTCCATTCACAGGGAATAACAAAGGGCACTTGGGCCGCAGATTCCATGCACACAGTGCTGGGGGCTCTGCTTCTCAGAGCCTGCCCCATCCCAGCTACAAGGGCAGTTACTGTTAAAGGCTGCTCCTTTAACTGCACTTTGGTTCTGACTCCATGTTTCCCCTCCCCCAAGGATGCCCCGGCAGCAGCACATGGCACCTGTCCCCACCTGCTTCCAGGAAAACCTCTGCCTGGATCTCTGTGTGCTACCTGGGCCCAAGACTTGGTTACTTTTTCCAAGGCCAGCTGGTGGCAGGTGGCTGTTTGTCCTGAAAAGACAATGCTGCAGTGGGTGGGGTCAGGGAGGGCCTGCGGGCCACATCAGGCCAACCTCAAAGGGGCCTCTACCAGTATCAGTGTGCCCTTTTTCATCTGCCTTTCACTCTGGGGCCCCACAGGCTGGCCTCTGAAGGGGTGGGACTTGAGGGTGGCTGATTGGAGTTACTTACCCTCTGGTTCCCACAGAGTCTGTGTAGCTCATATGGATCCTGACGCACTGGGGAGGTGGAGCCGCGGTGAAAAGGTCAGCTCCAGTCGCCACTTGGAATTCCTGCATTAAGTGAAAAGGTGAAACCAACGTGTGTGAAGCTTTGAAAAACTAGAAGGTAGAGTAGTCAAGAGACATAGGCAGCCCTCTTGGAGGTCAGCCCCAGGACTCAAGTCTCAGCCTGGCCAGGACAGCCGCGAGGCAGCAGTGTCAAGTCTCTGGGACAAAAACAGTCCAGAAAGAACTTCGAGAAATACAGCATTTTATGTTGATGGATGGTCTTGTAAATGTAGAGAGTGTTTCCGACTGAAGAACATAAAGGATGGAGTTACATGCTGGAGAAGAGCTGCCCGGGTGTGCTGGGCACTCACACAGCCCCTGCTTGCCTGTTCACGGAGTTATCCACCAGCCAAGGGACCCTGTTGTCCTAGGGGTCCTGCGGGAGAGGCCACGTCGCGACTGACAGTAGAGGGCTGCTCCAGACCCATCCTGAAGCGACTTGGCCAGGCAGGCGAGCGTACTAGCCTGACCCACTCCTGGCACAGCCCTGGCTGCAAAGCCGCGTTCTTCCCTTCAATTGAGCTGAGTGCCTGTGTGTGCATGTGGGTGCGCCAGGAGTCCAGGCAAGAGTGACTGTCTCACTCCTCAGGCCACGGGCGTGCGGCTGCAGGCCCTGGCTGCTGGCCCCTCAGCGTTCCCTTTGAAAGCTCTCCAGGCAGGGTTTCCCTGCCCCTTCTTTGCTCTGTCTGTGACTGCTAGGAATAACAATTCTCATGGTATTGTTACTATGTTGTTACTCCCTCTTGCCACACACCCTGAAAGCCAAGCCATGGGTTGATTACTCTGTCTGAAGCACTCTTCTTGGTCAGGCTAGGCTGCCTGTCTGCTGGAGAAGGCCGAGTGCGCGATGTTTTTTCTCAGAACATTGCTCCTTTGGTTTTGCTGCGTATATACTGTGAGGAGTTGGCGGCGAGTTGTCTGTGTCTTATTAATTGCCCAGGTGCCACCCACAGCTACCAAGGACATTGATTCTGGTGGACAGTCCAATTCACCTGTAAAGTCAAGCACATCTGGAGCTAAACATTTACTCTCAACAGGCTTTCAAAGAGAATAAACTTTGACATCACATTTGATGATTCTCAAAAAGATTTACAGGCCCATTCTAACTTGACTGGTACCTAAGGTCTGAGCCAATATTAATCAGCTGCAATGTGATTCCTCCTGTGGTGAAAATCTCCGTGAGGAGGGAGGGCGTTGAAGCAGAATCATGATGTGTTGGCGCCGGGAGGGCGTCAGAAGCCTCGTCACCTACAGTGCTCACTCCGCGGGAGCCCCAGTGAGCTTCCAGTGAGAGTCAGCGCTAGGCTCGCTTTTCTTGTATTACTCAGAGAGCTTGGGAGAATAAGGTGGTCTCTTGTATAAAAGCTTATTTTGGAGTATAGGAGACTGCATCTGTTAGTTTGGAGTTGGTGTTTATTTTTCTAACTTGGGGAATATATACACTGAAGTTGATTCATATACACAACTACGCACTATATCCGGTTGCTGATTACACTTGTTTTGCTATTGGAGCTACTGGTCGAAAGGGCGTTCCACTACTTAAGTATCGTAGGAGGATATTTTCTGTGAAGTAGACTGACTTAAAGCAAATCTTGAGAAATTAAAGGAAATTTGCCAGCCTTCATCACAAGCCTCCAGTGGTAAGTGCGTTAGCCATATACAAGCACCTGCTTCAAAATCTGCCACCACCAAGAGTGCCCCTTCATTTGCTATGTTTGGTTTTTGTTTTAAATGTTGCCTTAATAACTTTCACTCTTCCCTTCCTCTTGTTTCTGTGATAATCAGCTGACTCTCTCTACTTCTCTCTCTCTCTCTCTCGCTCTCTCTCTCTCTCTCACACACACACACACACAGACAGGCCATCCTACACTTATACTTGCTGGCGCCTCGCACTGGCTGTCTCCCACACACATCACACGGGCTTTGGAGACCTGGAGCTGCATGTGGCCGCTGAGCTCGCCAGGGGGTCACACTGTGCTTACATTGAAGCAACCCCTTGAGGTGACACCATGACTGGGATGTGCACAGGTGGCCTGGAGGAGACCCCACAAGGGTCCTCTGAGGGGCCTCTCAGTGTAGAAGTCACCAGGAAAGTGCTCTTACTCGGAACTCACAGTCACATGCAGACCCATCAGCCCCTGTGTCTCCACTGGACCCCAGCGCGGCTCTACCCACACATGTGCACACGCGTACTCACATTCTCAGTTCACGTGACTATATAAGTAGGTATTTCAAAAAACAACTTTTATGAGGCCTTCCCTTTACTGTTTACAGTTTATTTAGTATTCACCATTATATTCTATTTTAGTTTTCCCGGAGTGCTCATTAAGTCACTTCACATCACTGCGAAATTGACTTGAGCTGCGAAAATGCTGAATGAGGGGCGAGCCCGTGGCTTAGTCGGAGGCAGCTACTCGTGGGCCGGCTGCAGCCAGCACCTTGTGCCTAAGACGATTCGAGCAGCACTGGACAATCACCTAACCCTGTGAGCCGTGGGAGCAGAGCCATGGCTCCCGGGAATGACAGTTCTGTTTCTTTCAAGTTGCTTTCTGGGCCAGTCAAGGCTGACTTGCCTGCAGGAGGCCCAGGTTCCATCCCCACACACCATGGTCAGCTCAAGAAATGCTTGGAGTGACCCCTGAGCTGACCTGGGAGTCACCCCTGAACTTTTGCTGAGTGGGCCCCAAACACCAAGAACCAATCAAGTGGTTTTGCTGGTTTCTGCAGGGAATTTTCTTGTCCCGAGCTAGGGTTGTGTCAAAATACCTCTGGAAGTGTTACGGAGGCAGCCTGGCCTCACCCCTGTATGGGCTGCCGCAGTCCTTGGTCTACCGTGTCTTTACTCACAGAGAAACATCTTCGGCAGCCTGATCAGGGCGATGGTGCACCTGTCCTGTAGTGCTCACCCAGTCACTCTCACCACACTCCAGCCATCCTGAGGACTTGGTTCATGGGGCCACACTGGCGAGTGCTCAGAGGTGTCCAGTGGGGTTTGGGGAGACTATATGTGTGGGGAGGTAAACCCGGTAGCCCTGGACGTCTCTCAGCACCCGCCTGGCACTCGGGTTCCCTTGTGCAGCCACACTGCAGGGGGCTCACACCGGGGAGACTTTGTGAGCTCTGGGCCTCCTGCCCCGACTCAGACTTGTTGTGGGCCACTGCAGGTCCTGGCCTGGCTCCTGCTGGGCAACCACTTGGGCAACCTAAGCTGTGCCCTGCCGTGCCCATGCACTACAGAGCTGCCAGCAGTGTGCTGGACCCCTTTCTGGCTTGCTGCCTCACACTCTGCCCAGGAGCCGGGCGTGAGGGCGGCAGCCTGGACTCGCCCAGCTCATTTGTTCCCTGAGCTCCCTGGGATTCGCCTTAGAGAGAGGGTGGGGCTGGACTTAGGGCCGTGGCTGAGCGGCACTGCCTGTGGTGCGTGTCCTCCCCACGCATACCTGCTGACCCACTCCCTTGTCCCTGTCGCACCTTTTTGCAAGGCCCTTTCCCTCAGCCCTGGAGAAGCCGCTGCTGGTCTTGCTTTGCATTGGCAAACCCTGGTGATGTCCCATGACCAGTTGTGCATGGTAGGGTCACTGCACAGGTTTAGTTGCTGCTTCTCACTCTCTGAAGTTTTCATCACATCACTCTCTCTAGAAAATGCTCCTTCCATCTGCAGCACTTTGTGCCTTTCTCCGCTTTCAGGTGATTGTGCTAATGTAAAAAAAAAGATTGGTTGGTTTGGTTGGGGCTAAAGACAAAATCTATTTTGAAACAAGATCGCCAAGGCTTACTTGTTTTTTTTGTTTTTTGTTTTTGTTTTATTTTGGGTCACACCAGCAATGCTCAGGGGTTACTCCTGGCTCTGCACTCAGGAATTACTCCTGGGTGCTCAGGGGACCATATGGGATGCTGGGGATCGAACCCAGGGTCATGCATACAAGTCAGATGCCTCCGCTGCACTATCGCTCAGGCCTGCAAGACTTACTATTTTTATGTGTATGCTTTGGGCTTCATCCAACAAAACCAGACTACCCTCCCCCAAACTAGCCCGTATAGTCCCCCAGTAGACTGAATTTATTCTTGACAGAAGTTTAAATTGCTGGATTTACAAGTTGTCTTTTAAAATGTGCTCTTTGAACAAGTTTAAAGTGTTACATAGTCTTGAGATGAAGTCATCAAACAGCTTAAGATTGTAGCTGTTTTTTATTTGGGTAGCTGGATAAAAAATGCATTGGTTAGAGGGAAATAATGCTTTAGTTAATTTGTTACTGAAATTATGTTACTTTAGCCATTAGTGAAACGAGCAAATTGTCTCTTTTTTCCCTTTTTGAATACATGCAGGTTTCATGAGGATTGATCTAGTTACTTGTTAGGGAAAGTTATGTCACTTTTCTTGCAGCCATTAGTGAAAAGGGGCAAATTGTCTCTCTTTTCCAGTGTATGTGGATTTTAGGACCTTCTCTGCTTTATGTTCTATAAGAGTAGGAAAAGGGGGTGGAATGATCGTTAATGGAGCTTGTCCATGTGAGGCCAAGCTTAGGGAGGGTCAGAAGCGGGATGTGTTTCTGACAGAACCCTTGGCCCTCCCTCCGTCTCAGTCATGGCCAAGGGTACCCGCAGAGTTCATGGAGATGCAACTGCTTCGTTCCTGACCAGAGTGAGCATGGGAGACCCGAGAGGCAGAGCAGGCAGGCAGGCGCTCAGCTCACAGTGGTACGACAGCCGAGGAAGGTGGTTAGGCAGCAGAGGGAAGCCCTCCCTGGTGCTGGGAGGAAGGAGGGCCTCTGCGCTCGCTGCTGGCAGCAGGAACATCAGCCGCTTTTTCATGGGCCCTTGCTGTCCGCTCAAACCTACCTCCAGCCTGATAACTACCCCGTGAGCCCAAGTCTCTGGGAAGGCCTGAGTGTGCTAGGGGACCCAGGGTAAGTCTTGTGGCAGCGCGGTGCTGGGGGTCCCCACTGTTGGGAAGTCTAGATCCTTTCCGACCAGAAGGGGCTGGAGCCATGGTTCAGTTGAAGCCGAGCAAGCTTGGCTGTCCAACGAGCCACATGGACCCAGCGGCACCTATGGCCGGGGCTTCATGCCTGACCGGCGCCCAGTTCCGCCTGCGTGAGGCACTGTGCTGGTGGGTTGGTACCCTGTCCTAAGCTGCACTCGCCCTCACCCAGGGACCAGGGAAATCAGTGCCTTCTCTGTGCTCCCACCTGCCTGCGCTTGGCATCAAGAAATACACGTGGTCGTCTGGCTCTCCGGACTTCACATTGTCTTTTTGGGAAGGTGGGGAGTTGGAAGAAATGTAGAGGAGGAAATATGGCGGAAGGGAGGGAAGAATGCGAGAGGGAATATAGCGGGGGCTGGGAGGGAGGAGTGGCGGCAGTCAGGAATCTGCACACGGCTCTAAAGCTCGAGCTGACCACTGTGCTTCCAGGCCCCACTTCTCTTTGTCACTCTTCCTCTGGCCTCTTGAGATACTTGCTACCTCAGCTTGTGTGGGGGATTGCTCGTTAACGCCACCAGCGTCTGCTCCGGAAGGTCCAGGCTCACGGGAGATCATAGACGAGTGCAACTTTCCTTACAACTGTCAGGATAATGCAGAGGTGTCACCAGGTCATTGCTCGTGCCCAGTGTGGTCCTGACACTCCCTCAGCCCATGCCAGTCGCCACAGCCTCGTGACCTCAGCTACGCTCTCTGCCCTTTCAAGAATATGCCAGCAGCTGAATCACATCATGTTTGCATCTGCCAAGGTGCCAGCATCAGAGGTCCATGGCCTGATGCCAGGAGTGCTCATCAGTGACAGAGCTGCAGGGAATCATCGGGGCTGGTTCCAGTTAAGGGGCTGTTGAGTAAAGGCTGGGGGTTGCAAAGCATCTTTGTTTCTCTCAGACGAAAGCCTGGGACTGAGGTAGCCACTTGAATACTTGTATGTTCAGTCTTTGAAAAGTGATAGGCCAGAGGACCGTACAATAGATAGGACATTTGCCTTGCACACAGCCGACCCAGGTTAGATCCCTGGCATCCCATCTGCACTCTCCTGAGTGAAGAGCCAGGAAGTAACCCCTGACCCCTGGGCTTGCGGGCGTGATCAAATACAAAAAAAAAGAGGTCGTTCGTGTCCCGGTGGCACACCCTGCAGCATCCTCGCCACCTGGCAGTTTGGGACCTACTGTACTCTCCTAGCTTCTCGGGTCCGGGAGGCATCTCTATTTCCTGGGGGACTGCTGGAGCCACTTTGCTACGGATCTGTTCTCTGTGCTTCTAAAGCGGCTTCTGCGGAGCCTTGGCCCAGTCTTCCTGTGTTGTCCAGCTTCGTTCGGAGCGGCCCTGTAAACACTCTAAATGAATTCTCCTGTGAGATTAGCGAGTGGGCAGCCTGTGCTTCTCCAGCTCTGAAGCTTTTCTTGTAGCCTCTTTAAAGATTGCCTGCAGACCACTGTTTGTTTTTTTGCTTTGGTAACATCTGGATAGCTGGTACTTTTTCTTTCAGCATAGCAGGTTGATCTGGAAAAATTTACCTCCACCGGAAGGGGCTGGCGCATTCTCCTGGGCCTGGCTTTACCTTTTGGATCTGGCTGGCAAGGGAAAGGTCCTTTATTTCTCAGCGATAGCTGTGTCTGTCCGACTGCTGTAGCTCCATTTGCCTGAGACTGTTTCTACAGCTCCCCTCCCCACCACCCCATACTGAATCTACTGCTGGATCTTTACCAGACTACACATTTTCAGATGGGGAGGCCACACCTAGTAGGGCTCAGGACATCAACATGTCAGAACTCAACTTGTCTGGTGTACAGGTCAGCACCTACTGCACTTATGTCTCACCGTGCCCCAACAGTGCACTATTTTTTTTGTTCTTTTTGGGTCACACCAGTGCGCTTCAAGACTACTCTGGCTCCCATTCAAATTACTCCTGGCGAGTTATTGGGGACTATATGGCAGGATGCGGCGATGTTCGGGCAAGGTCAGCTGCATGCTAGGCAAAGCCCCCACCAGCTGTGCTATCCCTCAGTTCCACATTCTGCTTTTTTTGTACTGCTTGAGTCACACCTGAAAATGCTCAGGGGAATCTATGAGAAGCTTGGGGATGGAACCAAGGTACAGCTGCATGCACAGCACACGCCCCCCCACTGGACTATTGCTCCAACCCGCCACATTCTGCATTCTTAGAATGGAGGTGTCCTAGCACCACCCCCTCTACACCTCATATTCAGTGTCTGCCAGCCATTCTCCGAAGCTATCTTCATTGCTGCATCTAAGTCTAAATCATTTCAGGGCCGGGCGGCGATGGCCCGAGCGGGTCAGAGGCGTTTTGCCCTGCACTGCGGCCTCTAAGCGACGGGTTCGAGCCCTGGTATCCCATGAGGGTACCCCAACAGCCAGGAGCAATTCTGAGGGAAGGGAACCAGGGGTAAGCCTGAGCATTGTTCCGGTGGCGGCCAAAACAAAAAAAAGGTCTACATCATTTCCTAATCTCATATAGAAATCCCTCCTCCTTAACTTTTCTGAGCTAAAAGAGTACTTTGGTATATAAGGTTAGAGCTCAGTTGAGTCTATGGAAGAAGTCCAAGTTACCAGCTGATCTTTTGTGTGAGCACCCAGCGCGGCATTGGGCTGTTAACACAGCAAGCGAGCAACGTCCGGGGAGCACAGCACTGCTGGACCCGCCCAAGTATATGGCTGGCTGCTGGCTGGGATGGTGATGCTCCAACCATTTAGTGTAGGTGGGCATTAGACACGGGACCAGCATGGTGCCCTCAGCCATGCCGGAGTGGCGCAGGATCTTAGTTTATAGCCGCCCAATCTCAGCTGGTTCTCGAGAAACAGTATTGAGTTATAGGAAGGAGATAGAACCGTTTAATACTGCCGAGTAGCCCTTTCCTAGTGTCTATCACAGCCTGACAGGTTTCACCCTGATGAGAACGTTTGTACCGTTTGTTTATTGTTTTTTGGGTCACACCGAGACCATTGCTCAGTGGATTTACTATCTGTACCCAATGGACCTTAGGGTTGCTCAATGGGATCCACCCAGGTCGGCCGCATGCAAAACAAAAGCCCTCCGTGCTATCGCTCTGGCCCCAAGGTTGTCTTTGCTTTGTTTCATCAACATTCATTAGTTCTCAGTAGGTACCTATATATTGTATACTTTGAAGAGTTCAGACCATTCTTTTGTGTTTTGGATTGGGTTTGAGCCCACCACGCTTGGTGCTCAAGGGGCTCTCACCTACGCTCTAGTGAGTTTCTCTTGGAGTGATCAGAAGGAATTTGAAGAAAAATGGACGTGGGGACCTTCAGCACCTACTGCCCTGTTACCTGTCTGCTCATCTTGTTGCCTTTCTGACTCCAGGAATAAGGTACACTGCTCGTCCCTAGGAAGTGATCCGCGGGGGTGATGAGCCGCTATTCCTGTTGTGTACTTAGGGATGAGACGAGGGTATTGTGACCACACAGTGTGACTTCAGAGCCAAATGACCTCTGTATAGGGATGTGGCTCTGTGCGCGAGCTGGGGTGATCAGTGGGCCCTCAGGAAATGATGACGAGTTGCTGGCCACACTGGTCGGTGAGGCAGGGCCTTCCTGACCTTCGCTGTCTTCCATCTACCTAGAGCATGTTGCTACTGTTGTCTCTGTTGGCGGGAGAACTGGCCACATGCAGGCCTTATTTTTAACAGTGAGGACACAGACCACAGATCGACATCACTTCTTTACTGCAAGAGCATGAGCTTTGACCCGGCTGCCCTGGACGGCGCCGTTCTTTGGGTTGCCACCACCCTGGGTCTTTAAGGTTCTGTGTAGTAATACAGCCTGTGAACAGCTGCTGTGTGTTGGGGCCGCGGCGGTAGAGACGCGGTTGTACTCCCAACTAACTTTTCTCCAGCTGGTACGCCTCTGCACCTGGAGCTACTGGACTTGCCATGCTAGGCGCTTATGTGCTTCGAGGCTAAGGTGCTTTAGGACCACACCATATGATTGGCCCCGGTGATACTGTTCAGTTTGTATCATGGCCCGAATTATTCCTTCTGAGAAATCGGGTCAGCAGAGAGTACTTGTGGGGATTGCTCTTGTGGAGAGGCTTGGGCACAGCGCTGTGCTCCTGAGCCCTGTGCCATTGGCTCTGACTCGGGGCGCCTGCCAAGCCTAGTGTGATGTCACGTCCTTTGCGTCCCGAGCTGGCCACCCGATAACTTATGCCAGTGGGACAGGGGCGGCCGTGCCGAGTGCCATCGTGTGTCAGCAGTGCGGACATGAGTGTTCAGATGGCGCGTGCTGGACAAGCAAGGCAGAGTCGGCCACTAGCCCCGCACGGACCTGTGAGGGGGCCGCTGCAGGGAGCAGCTCTGCCTGCCCCATCCTCACTCCTCTGACTCTAGCCTTTCAGGGCTCCATTAATTCTCTTTATCTCACTATTTCCTAGGGCTCAAGGGACATTATTGAGCGTGACAGGCTCATTCCTTGGCAGTATTCTGAAAATGAAGGGAAGCATGGGATGTTCCTGATGGCCTTCAGAGAACAAAGCGAGGCACTACCCGTGGAGCCAGCCACCTTCCAGCTATAGGTGCCTGCACTGAGTGCGCTCTGGCGGGACTTCGGGCATCCGAAGCTTTCAGCCCCAGGAGTGAGTACCAGCTGGTGAGTGACCATGCCAGCCTCAGCTGACTTTTCCTCCCGAGCTCTGTAAAGATGACAAGTGACCGTTGCTACCTAGCCCCTCTGTCACTATGGTGAATTTGGAAGAGGTCAGGATTGGCCACCCGGTGTAGGCAAAGGCAGGTGTTTTACTTGGGGGCCTGCTCCGGTAGTTGGGAACAGGGGGGGAGAGAAAGATTGGTAAATGTGGTGTGGAGTTAAGGAAGAGAGAGGCTCAAGGGTTCGTGTTAGGAAACTTCAGCTCGTGAGGTACCTGTATCTGTCCTAACAGGCGAATGTTTTCACGAGCAACACCAGGAGGCACCATGCCGCTCCCACTACTCCCACTGGACTCTCCTTCATTCTAAGAATCGGCATTTCAGACTGTGTTTTACCTCATGGAGGCTCCCTTAGGACCAGACACATATAGACTAAAATTTACGGGGTCTTCGTCCTTATTGCTTTTTTTCTTGACTCCTTCAACCTGGCTCCACAGAAAGAGCAGCATCTGCTCTCCAGTACAGGACAGCAGGTCTGCCCAGAGTCCTCGGCACCCTGTGAGGGGGCCCGCTGTTCCTTCTCCTCACTCACTCCCGCCTGCCATCAGGCGGCTGTTCCTGACTCTGTGATGCTGATTGCTCCCCTGTCTCCCACCCAGCATGCCCAGCTCCACACTGTCTCACATGTGGAGATGGTCCAAGCTTCGAGTAAACCATTGCTGTGGGCCGCCCCATTCATCCTGAATGCTTCCGTCCACTTCATTTTGTGAGCACCACAGCCAAGAGGGGCAGTGGAGTCAAGTCTAAATACACATGGGAACAACAAGGACTGGACTTGGCGTCGTTTCTGGGAGATCACACATGAGTGAAGCGGAGCCAGTTTGCTTTTGTGTTTATGCCCTGGACCGTGCAGCTCTTCCACGTAAAGTGCCCATTCTGGAAGGGGCAGTTGGCGTCTGCAGATCTTGCATGGGGAGTTAAGCTAAGCCTCAGAGCCTAGGGTACGCCGTGAGGAATCCCTCACCCCCACTTCCTGTAGCCCATCTGTAGCCACCTAGAGTGGAGGACATTCCCAGAGGGTGACCTCCTCAGGCCGCTCTGTTTGTGGGCCACACCCATGGTTTCAGGATTCACGCCTGGCTCTGTACTCAGGGGCAGATGGAACTCGGGACTGCACTGCTGAGGATCTAATCTGGTGACGCGTGCCAGGCAAGCGCTTAAGCCCAGTCCTGTCTCTCCGGCACCTCTCCTCAGACTTTTCCCCTTGCTTCATGGGAATATCGGGAATGGGATGTCAACCAGTGGTGCCGTGCCTTCCCCAGGCCTGGGGATGACCCTCGAGCACCACCAGGAGTGGACCATACAATGGTATCACTAAGCTTGGTCCCGCTGATTCTTGAATCTTCCACCCTGGCCTTAGTCGGGCGTGAGGGCACCGCTGCCCTGTGGACACATCACTCTCTCAGGTGTCAAAAGCAGGGAGGCAGGTCTCGACTCAGAGAGCGAGGTGTGTTGCCGGCACCGCATTCCTGTTTCAGGCTTTAGATGACTGACCTATTTCAGAGGGTTATTTCCTCTCTCATCTTCCCCCCACACTTTGGAGTTTGGGCCACCCAGCGATGCTTGAGTCTTATTTTTAGCTCAGGAATTATTCCTAGTGGACATAGAGGACCACATGAGATGCTGGGGCTGGATCTTCTGCACTGTACTGTCTCTCCAAACCTCCATCATCTTAAAGCATTGAGTTTTCCCAGCATTGCTGGACTTCAGAAAAAGCTGTCAGTCTGGGCAGGATTTTAGATTCTGGGGCAGATGGTGTGTGTGGCTGCTGCTGCCGTGGGGCCACGTGAGTGTTATGTACTCGAAGGAAAAAAGGCCCTCCACAAAGGAGCTTGCGGACTAGAAACAGAATTGCTGGAACAGCCAGCCTGCCCCTACACTGATGCCCTCTGGACTGCACCACCTCACACGCGTGTCTCCTGGGGCTACAAAGAGATTCCTACTGGCCCAGAAGCGCACTGTCACACTCCACCGGGAGTGAGCATGTTGTCAAGGTTCACAGATTCTCAGATTTGCTTCATTGAGGTCAGCTCTGGCCTTCTCACAGCAGGTGTGAGCTAGCGCTCTGTGGTAGTGGCTGTGCAGGGGAGGTGGGGGCTTGGTGTCAGGGGACACTATGGAGGAGGTGAGGAGATGGCGGTGCCAGAGTGGAGCACATCCGTACTGAGGAGGAGGGAGGCAGCGCTGCCAGTATGGAGCCGAGGCCCGGTCATCTCCCAGCCCAGGGACCGTTGACACAACTTAGCGCGGCAATCTTCTTTCCACACACTCCATAAAAGAAAGCTTTGAGGGCCTGAGCAATAGTACTGAGTTAGGGCATTTGCCTGCACTACGGCTCACCCAGCTTCTGTCCCTGGCACAGAAGAATTGCCCAGAAGCCCGTGTCCCAGAAGCCCACCAGAAGTGACCCGAGCTCAGAGCCAGGTGTAACTCGCTCAGAGGGTGAGCTGTGTTCTGGCACTGCATTCTCCTGAGAAACACCAGATGTGGCCCAAAACAAAAAAGCCAAAGAAAGCTGAGGCTCTGAAGTGGCTGAATAGAAGACAGGTGGCCAGTAGTGTATGACCAGCCTATGACTGTGTCCTTCCAGGAGGGTCCAGGACAGTGGAGCGGTAAGCGTCGGTCCTGCGCGTGCACGGATGGGGCATCAAGTGTTCCCCTGACTTGACACCGTGGCGTCATGTCTGCACCCAAGGCCAACTCCTGAGCTGTGCCCCCTATTTTGGCATTTAGGTAGCTCAGTTTTACTCCCTGTGGACTTGCTCTATTGAGCCGGCCTTCCAGGCAGAACCCCCAAAGCTCTGGGAAGGGGCAGTGCCTTTAACTGACTCAGCTGCTTCTGCAAGTTTCAGTGAGAGCAAGTTTTTAAAATCTCTGTAGGGTTGGAAAGAGTACAGTGGATAGAGCACTGCCTTGCACATGGACAACGTGGGTTCCATGCCCAGACCCCTGTAGGTTTCCCTGAGCCCACCAGGAGTGAGGCCTGAGCACCAAGCTGTGGCGGCTGCTCTCTGTAGGAGATACTCAGAGTTCAGTGTCTGTCCAGCTGCTAAGAGGTAGGTGGCCAGATCAGGGTGACAGGGTCTCTTGTCCCTGGCCTTCAGAGAAGGCCAGGAAGGGAGAGTCCCCATCTCCATTGGTATCCACTTGCCTGCGACCAGTGACCTGTGTGCCCTGGTCTGGTGCTTGCTAAGTAAGCCCTGTGGATAGGCTAGAGCCGGGCTCATGTGGTTCCTTATCAAGGAGGGGACAAATCTGGGGCAGGGCCCACTCAGGGGGGCAGAAATCACTCTTCTTCCCTGTTGAGTAAGACATTTGTCCCTGGGGCCGGAGTGATAGCATAACGGGTAGCGTGTTTGCCTTGCACACAGCTGACCTGGGTCCGATCCCTGGTATTCCACATGGTCCCCAAGCCACCAGAAGTAATTCCTGAGTGTCGCGGGTGTGACCCAAAAAGAAAAAAGAGAGAGATTTGTCCCAGTCCAGAGCGTCCTGCTCTGTGTGTTCCATCTGGCTGCCATACTGCCTCCAGGCTGGAGTGACCACTGTGAGGGCATTCTCAGCAAATAGAGACTAGCTGCATGGCTGTGGGTGTTGACACTCCTTAAGCCAGGGACAGCATCAGGTAGACCAGCAACGGGGGTCATGCAGGGCCATGGCTTTCTAGTGAGAGGAACATGCATGTGCTGCTGCCTGCGTGTGCTGTTGTCCCGGGAACACACGTGTGCTGGTCACTTCGTCGGGGGAAAGCATGTGCGGCTGTGTTGGAGAAGTGTACGCCGCTACGCTGCCTGTGTGCTGGGGAACATGTGTGGGAAACATACGTGTGTTGCCCCCCCTCTCCCCCGGCTCAGCTCTCTATCACCAGCCTTCTGCCTTGAACTGGTCGCACCCCTTTCCTCTCCAGCCTCACCCCTGCTACCACCGAAGCATCTCGACCGTGAGCCTGTCTGGGAGAGTCGCATCTGAAGCATCATGTCACTCACGGCACTGGCCTATGTCTGAGCATGCCCAGGGCTGGAGACCTCCCCCACTGTGCAGGCACACACAGGAAAAATGTGTCTCTTTATCTTTGTCTCCCGAGATAGGTCAGGAATGTCGGCTGTGACCGGAAATCGGCCTCCTGCAGGGTGGCGTGAAAGCGTCATTCCCAGCACTGCACATCACAGTACTTCAGAAAAGACTTTTTACAGTAGTGATCAAGAATAGATGAAAGTCGGTTGCCTGTGAAATCTCGCAACTGAATGCTCCTGCTGGAGTCAGGGAAGGGCCTTGCAGGAAGGGACAAAGTTAATGAATGTGCCGCCCACCTACCCACCATTTAAAGGCAGGGACCCAGAGTCTGCCTGCCGGGCATGCTGGGACCCGATCCCAGCTCTTAGGAAGCTGAGGTATCTGCTATTCTTGGGTGCTGCCCTGGTGAGCCTTTTAAGTGTCCCCTGCCCTGGTCCTGGCCTTGCCCCTTCCCTCTCATCAGTCGTCAGTGGTGCCACATACTCATGAGCTGTGTGCCTCTGCAGGGTAATGAAGCTTAATGCATGTCAACGAAGATGGCATTGGAAGTGTGGCGGGGGAAAACTTCCCTTATGGGGTTCTGGCAGTGTGAGGTCATATGCACATACGTGGCAACATGGCTGACTTTTTATGGCAGACGTTGGCATAAAAACTTCCAAGAGCGGGGGCTGGAGGCGTTTTACTCACATGCAGCTGACCCAGTTTCAATTCCTGGCATCCCACATGGCCCCCAAGCACCTCTAGGAGTGATGCCTGAGTGCAGAGCCAGGAGGTAACCCCTGAGCACAGCTGATTATGGCCCCAGAATCAAAATAAATAATTAAAAGCAAGTGACAGTTAAGGGAAACTGCAGCTGTTCATCCTGTGTCAAGGCATTGAGGGCTGGAATCCATGCGAACAAGCTCAGCTGGAGTGAGCTGAGCCAGAGTGAGCTCCCTGTCAGCCCAGGGGACTGGCGTGGGACCCGCCAGAGGTGCTTGTGCTCTGTGAGGCCCTGAGCATGCTGCGGCCTCTGAGTTTCCAGCCTAACTGGCCCCAGAGGAGTCCGGTGAACACAGCGCCATGGCCAGCCTTCACCATCCTGGCCTTTTGCCAGCGGCTCATCATCAGGAAATCTGTCCAAAAGCAACACCTGTAGGATGTCCAGCCGCTAGTCCTGTGGACTCAGAATCCAGACTTCTGCTGAAAATCATCTGAACTGCTAGATGCAAACATGGGCATGAACCCTGGGAAGAGTGTAAGTGCTCAGAGATTCAAAACAGAGCAAGAGCAGGAGGGCAGGAAGGTGTGCTCCCAGCAGTGCTCTCTCTGAGACCCAGGTAGCGCCCTTGCCACACTTCTCAGGGTCTCAGGACAGAGAGGGGCAAAATTTTTTTTCTTTTTTTGGTCACACCCGGAATGCTCAGGGGTTTCTCCCTGGCTCTGCACTCAGGAATTACTCCTGGCGATGCTCGGGGGACCATAATGGATGCCAGGGATCGAACCCAGGCTGGAACAGGC
>JAJIBD010032279.1:0-21920 GCA_021461705.1 Cryptotis parvus
GCACTCATGGATGACTCTGACATTACTTGGGGGGGACCATATGAGGTGCAGGATCAAACCCAGGTTGGGTTGCATGCAAGCTGTATCTGCTGTACTACGCCTTAGGCCCAGACTTCATCCTTCATATTTAAAAATCAAATCTGGAATTCCCCTTCTAGATTTGATAAAAACTCACCTTCAATTTAATTAAAATGGCACTTTTTTTGCTAAAGATATTCTTGATCACTAGACCAAAATTATGCTCTACTCTTGAAAGCTAATTGAAACATCTAGTTCTTTGCCATGATCTGTATCAGTTTGTAATTCATATATTTATTCATACTAATTTGATTAACACCTGTTCCTCACTGGTGTGTATAGGCCCTTTGAGAAGAGAGACCATGTTTATTTTTTCCATTATTTTATCCCTAAGTGCCAGGCCTAGCACCAGAATTAATATATATTTATGAATATATATATATTTTGTTATAAATATTAACACACGGTATTGTAGTTGACTCATTGGCAGATTTCAATCAAACAAACTATGAGAGTATTGATTTTTACCATGTATTTAGCACACTGATAAATACAGAGAAATACAAGAGTGCTGTAAAATTCAAGAAAAACAGGGATGGAAAAATCCTTTAGTAAGGGTAACCATAAAAAAAAACTTATGCCTCTTGAAAGTCTCTGACACTCTTATGTGATTTTTAGGTGAACCCTGTCATTGGGGAATTTGGGAGATTAAGGTGAGACCAGTACATTCTCAGTATTGCCAAAAAGTCAGGCAGATAGTTATATCGATTCTCTTCACCCTCTCTAGTCTTGATCTCCAAAACACCAATAATACCCAATGTCAGACCTTAAAAATTCTCATTGTCTGGAATACTATGCAGCTGTTAGGAAAAATGAAGTTATAAAGTTTGCCTATAAATGGATGGACATGGAGAAGGGAATATGTTGAGCGAAATTAGCCAGAAGGAGAGAGACAGATACAGAATGACTGCATTTATTGCATGGCATAAATATATATGTATATTATGATACCAATATCCAAGGTCCAGTGAAGCATATATCAGGAGGTCTTGTCAAAGGTGGAAATTATCACAAATGTGTGGAGTCAGAGTTTAAAGGTAAGACAGAAAATGGAACAGGGTGCTAATAATAGTCGAGGGTACTAATGCCAACCTAGGAACTGAGCATTAAATAGAGGCAAAGGATTCACATGACAACCTTTTAATGTATGTTCTGTAATCCATAGTCTGGAAGGGAAGGAAAAGAGAAAAGAGAAAGGCAAAGAAATAAAGAACCTGCCATGGAGCAGGGCTGGGGGAAGGGGGAGGACCGGGGATGTTGGTGGTGGGAGATGGGCACTGGTGGAGGGGCAGGGTGCTGAAACACTGTATGACCAAAACCCAAACATGAACTTTTAATTGTATATCTTTTATTTGTATGGAGATGGGCACTGGTGGAGGGACGGGTGCTGAAACACTGTATGACCAAAACCCAAACATGAACTTTTAAATTGTATATCTTTTTATTTGTATATCTCACGGTGGTATAATAAAATACTTAAAAAATTTCTCATTGTCTTGTATGTTTTTGTCCTTTTCTGAGTTAAAATTCACACTGTCCCCTTCACTTGTTTTTTTTAACAAACTAGTTTATCTTATCTTGCTATAAGTATTACTTAGGCATGTACCACTGGTGACTTACCTAACACAAATTGCAGGGTAACTATCAATATACTAAGGGAAACACCATCAATTTAAACATTTTAAGCCTTGTTGCTCTTTTCTACTTGAGATTAATGTCCGGGTGTCTAAGGAAGGTTGAACCCCAGATGAATAGATGAGCCTGATCTATACTCCTGTACCCTCCATTCATTCTAAACATAATTTGATATTTGAAATTAAAGTTAACTTTACCCCTCCAAAAGTACAATGGAGTGATTGGCTAGAACGGACAAGGTAGAGCTTCTACCTAGAGAGATCAGTGAGAGATCCTTTACAAACAAGCATTTGCAATAGCAGGGTGTGGGTAGGTTTCCTGCTCAGCAATCCTACTTTGATTTTTCAGCTTGTACTTGTTCTTTTTCTTCCTCCCATAGCTCATCTTGCTGTACAGCATGAAAGTTTCTGTAAGAGACTTTTCAGGGTGGGATGGAGATAGACTAGGTTTGACTTCAAGTTTATCAAGATTAGACTTCAAGATTAGTCTCACTTTGTGACTTGAAGAATGACTACACACACTCAGAGTAGGGCCTTAGCCAGTGTCCTTTCACCAGTTTTTCCTCCCTAGATTGAGTTGATGGATCGCTCATCACAGGCTCCATGGACCAGTGCAGATCTGTGGGTACATAAAGGCTGAAGACCACTGGTCTACCACAGTGGTTCTACCTGCTTATCTGTGGACAAGATTAAAGATAGGTATTTGTCCTCAGGTGCACAACAACTCAAGAACACTGTCTTCAATTCAGCCAGGACAGGAACCAGGACAGGAACCAGGACAGAGACTGAAGACTGCAAAGTGAGGTCGGTGTATTTATGCGTTTGATATCTTCTTATGGGATCTCAGATACTGGCAATGTCTTGTTGTAGGATCCTGTAGAGGGGTCATCTTGTAAAGTCTTCTGCTCTTCAGGCACTCTCCTCTGGTTTGGTTAAACTGTCCATGCTCTCTGTTTTCGGAGGGCCTGGCAGTGAAAGGACCCTACCACACTTCCCTGGGAACTGTCCCAAAGGCAGACTGAAAGGTTCTTAGCTCCTCTATGATACCATCAGCTCTGCTTGTTCTTTGGCATTAAGTCCAAGTACATATTCTTTGCCCAGCTTCCTTAACACTCATGGAGTTGTCATTCTCATCTAGGTGTCCAGGGGAAGCCTTCAGAAACATAAGATACACAGATGATACTGTGAGCTTTGGGCTTGGGGGAGAGAGAGAGCATGGAGTGCTTCCCACTTCAGTAGATTTCCCTGTAGACAGTGTTGTGATCTCATTCTCGAAACATCATTCTTTTTTCTATTTTTTTTCCGATTTTATTTTATTTTCTGTATTCCCCTCCAAATATTGTTACACCATTTTAGATACACAATTGAAAGATGCTCATGCAGAGTTTTGGTTCTATAGTGTTCCAACACCCATCCCTCCACCCAACCCATCTCCCATCACCAATGTCCCCACCTCCCTCCCCACTCCCACCACTCTCAACTACTTGGCAGGTTCTGTATGTCATTTCTCTCTTTATCTCTCCATCCCGCCAAACTCTCCTGCTCTTCGTGGAATTCAATGCATTAAAAGACATTACTGTTTCCACTATTTTTTTTTTTAATTTTTTTATTTTTAAAATTACAAAAGATATACAATTAAAAGTTTATATTTGGGTTTTGGTCATACAGTGTTCCAGCACCCATCCCGCCACCAGTGCCCATCTCCCACCACCAACGTCCCGGTTCCCTCCCTCCCCAGCCCTGCTCCATGGTAGGTTCTTTATTTCTTTCCATTTCTCTCTTTCTCTTTCCCTTCCCTCCAGACTATGGATTACAGAACATACATTAAAGGGTTGTCATGTGCCTATCTTTTTGCCTCTATTTAATGCTCAGTTCTAGGTTGGCATTAGTACCCTCAACAATTGTTAGCACACTGTTCCATTTTCTGTCTTACCTAGCCTCTGAATCCCACTATTTTAATAGACCATGCGAAGTAGCGCGTTCGCTGTACTGGAGCTCAAACTGTTTTTGCTCTGTTGATCTGGTCGTGAGGCAGTTTCCCAGCGTCCAGACAGCGAAAATGGTGGCTAGTGTGATGGCGAGTGTCATCCGCTGCTTCCGGGACCCCAGAGGTGACAGGCCAACACCAAAACCCGTCTGCCCTCCCTGGGTGTCCCCTCTTCAGATGGGCCCAGGGGCCAGTCGAGCCCCAGCCTCCCCAGCCGCTTCATGTTATGGCCGATGGCCCCGGGCAGCTCCTGGGCGGGCCGCCAGGCTCGACAAAAATGGAGAGGGGAATAGCCGAACCTGACTCCATCGACGATTCCCCAGTGATTCCCGCTTCTGGGAGCCGCCTACCTGGGCTTTGAACCGGTTTTGCTCTGTTGATCTGGTTGTGAGGCAGTTTCCCAGCCGCCAGACAGCGAAAAATGGTGGCTAGTGTGATGGGGCGTGTCATCCGCTGCTTCCGGGACCCCAGAGGTGACAGGCCAACACCTAAAAACCCGGCTCCCCTCCGCGGGGTCCCTCTCAGCTGGGCCCAGGGCGAGTCGAGCCCCAGCCTCCCCAGCCACTTCATGTTATGGCCGATGGCCCCGGCAGCTCCTGGGCGGGGCCGCTTAGGCTCCACAAAATGAGAGAGGAAATAGCCGAACCCTGACTCCATCTGATGAATTCCCAGTGATTCCGCGTCTGGGGGAGCCGAAACATCATTCTTGATACTCCACTTTTCTTTTCATCAGGTCTGTACTGAAATATTCACAGGGATATCCCCTCCAGCCTTTTATTTGATAAAGCACTTCACCACTCTATATTAGTATTTATTTTAGAATGTTTTTTTTTTTAATTTTTTTATTTTTACAATTACAAAGATATGCAATTAAAAGTTCATATTTGGGTTTTGGTCATACAGTGTTCCAGCACCCATCCCGGCCACCAGTGCCCATCTCCCACCACCACACGTCCCGGTTCCCTCCCCTCCCCAGCCCTCCTCCATGGCAGGTTCTTTATTTCCTTTCCGTTTCTCTCTCTTTCTCTTTTCCTTTCCCTCCAGACTATGGATTCAGAACTTACATTAAAGGGTTGTCATGTGTATCTTTTTTGCCTCTATTTAATGCTCGGTTCTAGGTTGATAGTACCCTTTTAAGCTTCCATTAACTTCAAAGTCAACTTTTCTCAGAACAAAGTTCTACTCTTACCCAACCTGGTTAGCACTTACTCCATAAAAAAGCATCTTTCATTTTCATGTAATTCACCAAAATTAGACCACAATTTGATGAACTGCATTTGGCTTTCCAGGAAGTCCTTGAGACCTCCAGCCAACAGATGGCACTCTCCAACTGAGCAACACCTTTATTCTCAGTTTATTTATTCCTGGGGTGCGAATGTGCGTTCCAATTCTCCAGGTTCCTCTGATGGGTCCAGATGTGCTAGCATTCAAGTCAGTGTTCTCTCACACCTGGTTCATATGCACTTGTGAACAATGACTCTTAATGTCTCCCAAATTCTCAAAACTACATTTACTGCTGCCTGTAGCCTAGGAAATGCTTGGGGAAACAGTTGTTCATGTTTTTCTTAGTGGTGGTGTCTATTTTGTTTTGTTTTTAGGCAACACCCATGATGCTCAGGCATATCCCTTCTGGTGGTCTTGGGAGCCATATGGGAGGCTGGGGATGGAACCAGAGTCAGCCGCATACTAGACAAGTGCCCTACTCCCTCTATGCTATCTCTCAGCCCCCAGATGTTATAAACATTTGGTTAAATCATTTATAGCAGTTCTTTGTTGAAAAACTCATGTTCTGATGATGCCATAAGGGAGGTTCAGGATGTTGGAGTATGTGGCCATTTTGTCCCTCTTTCAGTCAAGTCTTCAGGGCAACAAGAAATGCACCAGTACTAGGTCATCCTACAAATAGAAATTGCAAAGGAAAATTCTTTGCAAGTGATTTGCAAATTACCCAGGGCCAGTAAATTATAACCTCAGAGGTTGAAAATAATCTGTGTTTGTATATTCCTCATAGATAGAAGCAAGGTCTGCCTAACCTAGATAAAACCGCCCCAATTCAGTTTTCAAGCACCTTCTAGTAACTGTTCTTGGCAAGACAGTAGGAGTCAACTCAGAGGTATGTACAACTCAAAGACAAGTCTTTACTGGAGTAATCCCAGAAAGTTAAAAAGTCAATAGCCTTCATATTGAAAAACTGTCAAGACTGGGTGTTTGGTAGGATTACTAACAAACAGAACATATTGGAACAATAAGATCGGAAGCCCAGTTTCTGAGGGATTCTGTGACTAAAGCAAGCAGTCATGGTCTGCAAAAATCAGTCCAGTCCCTAGAGTAATCTCTGAATTCTAAATCCAGCCAGCAGGAAATGGGATATAAACACTTTGAGACAGCCTCTCCATCCTCACAGCATAGAGCCACCTCAAAAAGGTCATGAAGAACAGAAGAGAAGTGTTAGGATACAGGACCTGAACTCAAGAGAGCTTCCTCAGAGCAGGAGAGAGAATCAGATGGGCTAATCCACTTCTCTGCTCTTTTGCTCAAGGACATCATAGTTATTCTTGGGCTAGTGACTATTATGTTACCCAAATTCTCTTTCCTTTTTTTTTTAACTTTCTTTTAAAAATTTTTTTATTAGGATACCATGACTTACAAAGTTGTTCATAATAGAGTTGTTTCCAAATATGGTCCCAATACCAATCACACCACCAGTGTTCCCGGTTCCCTGCAACCTCCCAGCCTGCCTCCTTGGCAGGAATTATAACAAATTTGCTCAAAAAAGCTTAAAGAAAGGTAAATGCAATCATCAGAATATAAGTGAATAAAAAGTCAAGTTGAGTGACTAATCACGATGTTAACCTGTAAATAAATTCAAATAATTTAATAAAATATACTACATATTCTCTTCACATAACACAAGTATTTAATTCTGGCATTTAAAATATGTTGCACTAAATTTTGTTTGTACTTGGGTCTTATTGTGGTAATCATCATATCTTCCCTGTAATGAGTGAAGCTTCATTTTTTGGGTCTCAATGCCCAAATATATAGCAAATCAGTTTTATGACGGATATATAGAAAAACAGTTTATTTGGCTATTACATAGTCAAAAAACTTAAAAAGACTGGCAAATAGTGTTATCAGAAAATAAATTAATAAAGGTCTGTTTGTAATGATTGATTTCTATATAAAACATTAAGAAAGCTTAAAAACAAGCTTTCTTAATCTGGTAGAGGACACAAGTGAGTGTTGTGCTCATGCCACATGATGAGAAGCTTCTCCTGTTCTTCAAAAGAGCACTTTAAAAAGTATAATTTATTATACCACCATGAGATATACACTCCCAAAAGATGTTCATGCTTGGCTTTGGTCATACAGTATTTCAGCACCCATCCTTCTACCAGTGCTTATTTCCCACCACCGATGTCTCAATTCCTCCCTCCCTAGCCTGCCTCTATGGAAGGTTCTTTATCTCTCTTCTCTCTTTCTCTTTTTCTCTTCCTTCTCTTACATATTGTGGGTTTTAATACAAACATTTAGAGGTTATCATGTGTATCTTTTTTGCCTGTATTCAATGCTCAGTTCTAGGTTGGTATTATTACTTTCAACAATTATTAGCACACTGTTCCCTACTCTGCCTTACCTAAGCTCTGATCTCCCAAGTTTGTGGTAATTTCCACTTTTGACAAGACCTCCCCTGATCCATGTTTCACCTGACCTTGTATATTGGTATCATAATATGTATATGTATATTTATGTCATGCAAATAAAAGCAGTCATTCTATACCTGTCTTTTTCCTTCTGGCTAATTTCACCTAAAATGATCCTCTGCATGTCTATCCATTTATAGGCAAATTTCATAACTTCATTTTTCCTAACATCTGCATAGCATTCCATTGTTAGATGTACCAAAATTTCTTTGTACAGTTAACAGTTCTCAGGCACACTTTGTTGTTTCCAGATTCGGGCTATTGCGAATAGTGCTGCTATGAAAATAAAAGTGCAGATGGTGTTTCCGCTGTGTGTTTTTGGCTTCCTAGGGTATATTCCCAGGAGTGGGTATGGCTCGTCAAATGGGAGCTCAATTTCTAATCTTTGGAGGAATGTCCATGTTGTTTTCCAAAAAGCTGTACCAGTCAGCATTCCCACCAACAATGTTATGAGAGTCCCCTCTCCCCGTATCCACACCCAGCACTTGTTCGTGCTTTTTAAAAGAGCACATTTTCCTGTTTTTTAAAAAAAAAAGTATTAAAAAAAATTTTGATGGAAGTTTGCCACCACAAGCGTGAGTTTGGGGGGGGGTGGCAGTAGAAGGAGTTAGGATACAGAAGGAACCATTATGACAAGAGTTGGAAATGTCACTTGGATAAGAACTGAGTGTTGAAAGTAGGTAAAGGGATAGCAAACCATAATGCCCAAAAGGGAGGGGAGGAAGAGAGAGAGAGAGAGAGAGAGAGAGAAGAGAGAGGGGAAGGGAGGAAGGGAATCTGGCGACACTCATGGGAAATGTACATTGGTGAAGGGACGAAATGTTGGAACATTATGTGACTGAAATCCAATCATGAACAACTTTATAACTGTATGTCACTGTGATTCAATTTAAAAAAAGTAAAAATAGCACTTCTAATGCTTCTTCAAAAGCTGGGGGTTTTTTTTTGTTTTTTGCTTTTTGGGTGAGGTCATCCCAGGCAATGCTCCGGGATTACTCCTGGCTCTGCACTCAAGAATTACTACTGGTGGTGTTTGGGGAACTATATGGGATGCTGGGGTTCAAACCCGGGTCAGCAGTATGAAAGGCAAAGCCCTACCTGCTATGCTATTACTCAGGCCTGAGAAATTGTTTTTTTGTCTTTTGGGTCACACCAGCGATGCTCAGGGGTTATTCCTGGCTCTGTACTCAGGAATTACTCCTGGAGGTGCTCAGGCACCATATGGGATGCCGGGATCAAACCCCGGTTGGCCACGTGCAAGGCAAATGCCGGATCTGCTGTACTATCACTCCGGCCCCTGAAAAACTGGTTTTGAGGCTATGATTTCCCTAAGCTGCTGCCTACTAATGAAGTTCTGTATAGTTCTTTGAAATCTGAAGGATAATCTATCTGATAGAGTATTATTCATGTTAATTTTCTTATAGTTTTTGCAACCATATTCTTTCATATTCTTATGGCTTGCAGAGTCTCATTTGATCTATCTGCTGTACATTTTATGGGCATTCCTTTATATAAAACTTCATTTTTTAAAACTTGCTGTTTTCAATATTCTTTCAATATTCTGTCTCCTATCTTTGGATTCTGTCATTTTGAGTATAATGTGCCGCTAGAGTTTTCCTAATTTGGTTTGTTTTCATTATGATCCTTTTTTGGTCTTTGGATATCAGTGCCTGTAATCATCAATTCTGGGAAGTTCTTTAACTGTAGGTTCCTTACTCCATTTTCCTTCCTGTCCTTCTGAGACTCTGATGATTCTTAAAACTGTCCCTCTTGAGCTCCCTCCCATAGCTCTCTGATATTCTGTTAGTTCTTTTTCAGACTGTTTCTACTTTTTCTGCTGCTTCCTAGCGGTTTCCTCCTTCTCAACACAGAGTTGCTTCAACTTTTGTTACTGTACTTCCTCATGGCTTTTATTGACCTTTGAGTATCACCTTCCATGTTTTTATTTCTATCATTTCTAATTGTAGTAGCTTTTAATGACAACTATCATACTTTTTTCATGCTTTGCTGACTCCCTGTGCTATCATTTTTTGAACTCCTTGAGCATCCTATCATAGTGTCACTACAGACACTGTCTGAGGACTTACTGGTGCTGTTTATGTCTACAGAGATATTATTTTCACTTGTTGAGATTGGTCGGCTTTGACATGGTTCCCCATTGTTTTGTGGTGTTTTTTGCTTGCTGGGGCTGAGTCTTTATAATTAGCCTAAATGGTGCTGAGGGAAGAAGTTTTTGAGGTTTCTACTCTCTCTTTTACACCATCCTCACAGAATGGCAAAGAACAATAACTTTGAGCACATGTAATTTGTTGAGCTGGTCTGCAACCACACAAGCAGCCCCATGCTACAGGAGCTGTGGGGAGGAATGGAGGGCTCTCTGCTTCCTATCAGAATAGGCCCAGAGATACCAGCTGGAGCCAGGGCCTCAGCTGGGATGGTGGAGCAGCAAGTAGGTCAGCAAATTCTGTCTTCTTAACAGTCTTTTTTCCACTACTGTGATTATGCGAACTAGTACAAAAGTGATTATGGTCAGTTCCAATTTTTGGGAAACTTCTCATTCTTAAAAATTAAGAAATTTATAGTGCCAAAGTTCTGTTTGTTATTCTGTCATAAAGTAGAAGTAGGACCCCTGGAATCTTTTTTTACACCCTCTTCTAGAGGCAGCAAGTTCATATGTATGATAGAGTAAACTTACTACTGTACATGTAAAGAAAAGTTTCATAAAGTTAAAGTTAGGCATTACATTATGCTTAAGTGACCTCCTGCTGGCTTGAAGGAAAACTAACTTTATTCTATTTTCCCTTGGTATTAGCTTTAGTTTCCCTTTCAAGTTTCTCAAACACAATAAGTTTTTGATTATCAGCATTTCAATGTGTCTGAAGAGCCAATGTGTATTTATGAATTGAAAGACTGAGAAAGCAACTTGAACCTATCTAGGGAACAGTTCCGACCAGTTCTGTGTGGTTCTCTGTGGCCAAAGGAAATTGAAAAGAACTTGCTGGTCTTGTTTCCTGAGATTGTATGGTACCTCCAGGGAATACACAAAGTATTGCTGAGAAATACATATTATACATTTCTTTCTTTTTTTTTATACTCCACCTTATTCCGAGAGGGTTTGTATGCTTATGAAGATTGGCTGTGATAACATAAACTTGCAAGAGGTGATCAAGTTGAGGCAAAATTAAAAAGTAGAAGAGAATAATATTCCCAGGAATAAGATTTGTTATAAAAGGGTATGTCCTAAAATTATAAGCCTTTGTTAAATTACGAGAAACAGATTTCTTTTGTTTAATGATGAATATATCACTGATAAGACTTTTAATTTAATTTAAAAAATTTTGTTGTTGTTGGGTCATATCTGGCAATTATCAGGGTTATTCTGGCTCTTTGCTCAGATATCACTTCTGATCAGAGCCTGGGACTGTAGCGATGTCAGGGATTAAATCCCACTTGGCTACACGTAAGGCAAGCCTCCTGCCTACTGCACTACCACCATAACTCTTATTATGCTTTTTAACGCTTATGTGTGGTAAAAGACAATAAGACAATTAGAAACCCTAAAGAAGCATATTAGTTCAGAGAAGTATGTGTCATTCTGGTCCTCACAGAATGTTGTACCTAATTTCCCTTTATACCAAATACTTTTTTTTCTTTTTTTTGCTTTTTTGGGTCACACCTGGAGATACTCAGGGGTTTCTCCTGACTCTGCACTCAGGAATTACTCTGGCAGTGCTTGGAGGACCATATGGGATGCCGAGGATCAACCTGCGCAGCATGGGCGGCGCAGTGCAAGGCAAATGTCCTACCCACTGGACCATAGCTAGGCCCCCTGTTTTTTCTTTTTGATTAATTTCCCCATTATAAAATCGTTGAAATGATTGTGTGACATATTCAAGTTAATTATATGATGAACAGAGGTTCCAATGCACTACTATAAATCCAAATCCATATGTCTCTTATCAATCAACTTTATCAAAGAATATTTCTTAAATGTCTTGAAAAAAAATGAAGACTGTCATATCCCTCTGAAATTTAATTTCTTTACATTAACTGGATACATACCTGTTATGTTCAAAGCACAATATTAGGCTAAGGTAGAGATTCCTTGAAGGTACTTAACATTTATCTTTATTGAAAGTGACATAGAAGCAAAATACCTCAAAAAAATAGAAATATAATTTTTCTATATGTATCTGTAACATGTGTAACTGTGAGAATAGCCTTGATGGAAACACCTACACAGTCAGTGGCAATGAGACTGAGACAGAAGCTGTAAGGTTTAATCTGATGCATGTGGAAGTTGTGGGACCAAGGGAAGTAAGGATAATAGGAGAGACAGAAGTGCAAAGGACAATCAGAAGAGCAAAAGCACATTCATTCAAAGGCAGAATATTCACTGGAGGTAAAATATTTGGAGGTGGAGAGTACCTTGTACATTAAGAGAGGATGGAGGGAAAAGACGGCCGGTTTTGTGGTGCAAGATGAGGAATCTTAGGTTTAATCTAAAAACAAGGGTAAGTCAAGGAAGCCTTTTCAAGGAGATGATTCCATATTTGCAACTTTTAAACATTGCTCATGGTGACATGACAAGATTAGAAAGGTTGGTATAGGAACAACAACAAAAGAGTTCAAAGGTTTTGTCATGCAAAACTCAGGCCAGATCACAGAGCTGTGCTGAAATGAGGAAGAAGACATTTGAGAAGCATCTTGAAGCTCAAATCAACAAGACCAATGTTTGCCTTCAGGAGACTTGAATAGCTATTGATTGGCAGTGATTTTGAGAACATATTTCTTAACAAGTCCTTGAGTGCAATTATTTTATGTAGGGTTAAATACAGGCTTTATGTTTTCAAAACCTGTTGTGCTGGGAATAGAATGAAAAGCTAAGCATCCTTGGATAGAGGCCATCCCATCTCCCTTTAAGGATGAGCAGAGAGACCCATGACTGGGCCAAATTTTCTTTAGAAAATATGCCTTTAGAGTCTACCTGATTGCCCAGAACTAATCACAATGTCTTTGCCACAGAATGTCAGTTTTGAGAATTTTAACTGGACACTTTACATGCCTTTTACAATGACCATTAAAAATCTCCGGGTAGTGTTCTCATAAGCCCTTTTGCTCTTTCATGTAACTTCTTGTGTCTTCAATGAAGAGAACCACACAACTTTATCTTAGTGTTCTAAAGGAAGTTAGTTGCCAAAAGGTGATGGAGCTGAAGTCAAACTGAGTTTGCCAGTAATAATGGCATTGCTTTGGGATGCCTGATCTTTAGTACTTTATAGCAGTGACGGGATAATCAGACTAGCTGTCATTTAGACTATTCCAACTTTATTGTCCTAAAATTTATTTTTATGTTTTTGGCATTCAAAATTACTGGTTTATCAAAGAGCCAAAAGTATTCTATCCCTATCCCCAGAGATTCTTCTAGACTACCCCTGACTCCACACACTTGTGGTTAATTCCAACCACTGACAAGTCCTCCTGATCCATGTTTTGCCTTGCCTTGGATATTAGTATCATACTATTTTTAATATCCTCAAAATGAATGCAATCATTCTATATCTGTCATTTCACTTCTGATTAATTTCACTTAGCATGATACTATCCATGTCCATCCATTTATAGGCAAATTTTATAACTTCTTTTTCCTAACAGCTGCATAGTATTCCATTGTGTAGATGTACCAATGTATCTTTATCCAGTCATCTATTCTTGGAGACTTAGGTTATTTCCAGATTCTGGCTATTGTGAATAGTGCTGCATATGAACATAGACGTACAGATGGTGTTTCAGTTTTGTATTTTTTTGGGCTCCCAAGGTATATTCTCAGGAGTGGTATGGCAGGGTCAAATGGGAACTCAATTTCTAGTTTTTTGGAGGAATGTCCATATTGTTTCCCAAAGAGGCTGGATCAGTGGACATTCCCACCACCTAGATGTGAGTCCCTTTCTTTCCATATCCACACCAGACTGGTTGCTCTTGCTCTTTTGATGTGTGGCAGTTTCTATTCACCCCATTTCTTAACATCCTCCAATCCCTATTGGTAATCTTTATTCTCTTGTCAGAATCCAAGGTGGTTTTTAAATGGCTACGGTACATTTTGTTGCTTTGTTTCTTATATGACATGTGAAATCCTATGTGTGAAACATTTGCATTTCTCCTATGACTTATTTTGTTTGTAATGTCACCTTCCAATTCCATCATGTTGTAAAAACGGCAAGTTTTTGTCTATTCTAATAGCTGCATAATATTCCATTATGTATATATCAAAACTTTTTTAACAAAAAAACAAGTTTTGTTTATATTTATTTATCTTTACTGAGATGGCATCTTCCCATGTTGCCACAATGGTGAGAAAAGAGCTCCAAGTAGGTGGTCATTCTGGGAGTTCACTTCTTAAACTTTGCGGTCCTTCACCCCATTTCATAAAATAGAATTTTTGCATTGAAGGAGACGGTGGTCTGATCCTGCTTGGAATTTTTGGGATGACAGCGACATCACTCAGGCAACACCATCACTGAATATGATGTGGTCAATTTGTTTGTGGAACTGTCCACTAGAGATTCCCATGTCCAAAGTTTAGATTAAGCCTTCTGGAACTGTGAATGATCATGAATTTTGGTCTAGGTCGACATCATGAACTCAGTCTCTCACTCGTGGGTCCTGATGTGGAGTTCTTTGGCTGATCTTCTCTGTCCTATCTTGGCATTAAAATCACCAACTATGATCTTGTAGAAGGTGTGGTCTTCTTTATAGAACTCCAGTTCCATGTAGAATTTCTCAATTTCCTCTTCCTTTTATGTGGATGTTGGTGCATAGACAATGAAGACAGAAACTGCCGGCAGTGGGCCACATATAAACAAGTTTAATCATCTGATTTGGTTTGATAGGCACCTCAAATGAATCAATGCTCATGGCCAGGTTTGTGTTAACAAGGACACTGACACGATGAAGAATACAACCAACTGAGTTCAGCACTCTGTGATTGTGCAAGAAATGTCAAGAGAGAGAGAGCCACAAAAAAACACCTGTCATCAAAAACTCCCGATCCATTCAGTTATGTGTCAAGGCACAGCCTCAGGAAACCATAGCTAATATCCAAACTCACAAAGCAGTGCAGAGAAGCCATAAAGGAAGACCTCAAAGAGCAAAGAGCAGCAATACTGACCAATGCAGCAGAAGCAAGGCAAAGCATCCGCAACACCAGCCTGTCCTTTGCCAATTATAAGACCAAGATGACTGCCCTCCAATGTCCTGATAGATTTATCGACATCTTCCAAAATGCAATGGGAGAAGATTGTCCATGACTTCTATTCAGATCTCTTTTATAGCTACAACCACCTACCAACATGCAAAATTCCCAGGATGGATATGTCATTCCATTTTTCTCCTTCTGAAGTCCAACATGCCATTTTGTCAGTAAAGAAGTGAACATTACCGTCCCAGACAAAGTACAACCTGAACATCTGTAGAACATGCTGTCTGTACTCATCAATACACTGGCTTAGCTCTTCACACACTACCTGTCTTAATGCAAGGTACCTTCCCAATGGAAAACCAGTAGGGCAGTTCTACTGTTCAAGAAGGAGACATCCACCACATTGGCAACTAATTGCCCTATCTACCTGTTGTACATCATCTACAAGTTGTTCACTTCGAGTCCTCCTGAACAGGATTGGAAGAACATTAGATGAAGTGACAACGATGCGAGCAAGCTGGCTTCCAAAAAAGGATTCATCACAATCGACCATATCCACATGGTAATCCAAGCTCATTGAAGTTTGGTAGAGAGTTCAAGATGCTGCTCTGTCTCACGCTCATTGATTTAAAGAAAGTCTTTTTGATTCTGTTGAGACCCAAGTGGTCATCAACGCCCTAGCCAAACAGAGTGTTCAAACCCAATACATCAAGATCCTTCATGAGTTATATTATGGATTTACTAGGGATCTCACCATTGCTACAAAGTGATCATCAATGTCAAAAGAGGGGTCTAGGCAGGGTGATACCATTTCACCAAAAACTTCAGCACTGCCCCCCGAGAATGTCATGCAACAATTAGAATAGAAAGGAATGTGGGTGGAGATAGATGGTCTTGTAACTATACCACCTTTGCTTCGCTGATGACATCATTCTAATAAGACCAAACATTAGCCAAGCGCCACAAATGCTGGCTGATTTAGACTGTAAATGTGGAAATGAAGGTCTACAGCTGAATCTCAACAATGTTCATGAAAAACAAACTAGTTTCAGATGCTCCATTCATTCTCAATGGAACAAACATCTCTGAATGCAGCAGTTGTGTGTACTAGGTCGAGAACTCAACATGATGAATGACCTAAAACCTGAGTTGTGCAGGAGGAAGAGAGCGGCATGGAATGTCTTCAAGAGACTCAAAGAAATAGCTAAAAGGACAAAGAACCTCTCTGGCTCTAGGCATATATCTTGACTCTACCGTTCTCCTGCATTAACATAAGCCTCAGATTCCTGGCCCTGTGAAACAGTGATGAGAACACTATTCGGGTCTCCCAAAGTGGAATCGAAAGAGCTATGCTTGGAATATCACCTCACCAAGTGAGAGAAGGAATCCAAAGTTCCAACCTCCACCGCTTGTTCCAGAGTCAGGGATGCTGTCTTGTTTGCCAAGGCATTGAAAATCAGCTGGACATGAAATTGATTGAGATGAGTGCTGACTAGAGCCATTGCCGACTGGATCCCATGGATGTCAAAGGATCACATGGCCACCCACCTACAAGATGGTCAGACTTCTTCGCCAAGACTCTGAATGAACAGTTTGAGGCTCTTCTATATTCCTGAGAGAAAGCAGATGCCATTAGGTAGCTGCACTGGCATGTGACAGGGACAAAAAATGGAAAACGTTACTTTGGCACCTGCTTGAGTAAATCAACAAATAACGTGGATGCAAGGATCAAGTGATCTTTACTGAGGGATTGATTGTGATCCATAATACTGGTAAAGATGGCTTCATTCCTCCATCATTCCAACATTACACCCACCATCAGAGTGTTTGTTTCCCTTCACCCAGAGTTCCAATGGCCCCACTCACTTCAGCCCATCCTTACTCTCCTTGTCAACATAATTCTACTTGTCAACTCTCTAGTCCTGTTGCAATTGACCATTTGGTACGTTCTTAGTTTGTACCCATTACACCCCACTTAGAAGAAAGATCATTCTCTATAACTCCTTTGGCAGCTGATGCCCTCTAGTTCCATCTATGTGGGTGGAAATTACATAATTTCATCCTCTGTATTTGTGTATGTGTTAGTATCACAACTTCTTATTCCATGTATCTGTAATTGGACACACAGGCTGTTTCGTATCTTAGCTATAATACTAAGTACTGCAATAAACATATATGTGTGTATATCCTTTCAAATTAATGTTTTTTTGTTGTTTGGGGGTAGATGACAAGAAGTACTATCACTGGATTTTATGGGAGTTCTATTACTTATTTTTGGAGAAATCTCCACATTTCCTTCCCATAGAGGTTGAAAACCTGATGACATTCCTACCAACAGTGAAAAGAATTTCTTTCGACATCTTAATGCCAAAATTGTTTTCAACATTTTGATGTACGCAGTTCTTAGTGGAGTAGGATTATTTCTCATTTTTTTAAATTTGCATCCCCTAATCAAGTGAGTGATAATAAGCACTTTTTCATATGCCTTTTAGCCATCTGTATGTCTTCTTGGGGAAGTGTCAGTTCTTCTCCTCTTTATATTTTTGTATGGGGATGTTGGAATTTTTTCTGTTGTTGAACTTTGTGAGTTTTTTATACATCTTGCTCATTAAGACTATCTGATATATTTCATGTAAATCATTTCCTCTCATTTAGTAAAGCACATTTTAATTTTAGCCTGAGTTTATTTTGTTATCCATAAACTTTTAATTTGATGTAGTCCTTGTTTCTTTTTTTTTTTGTTTTGTTGTATTTGCCTCTGTGGTCATCATGGTACTAGAATAAAGATGGACTTACAAACCAAGGGGACAGAATTAGGGGAGTTTTTTAGATAACTCTCAGATTTATAATAAATTAAAATTATAAATTAATTAAAATTATAAATTCAGCTTAGTTAATTAACAACAGAGGAGCTAAAGACATCAACTGTTGCAAGAAAGTACTTTTCAATAAATGGCATTGGGAAAATTATAGCCCCCATGTAAAAATATTAAATTGGAACAGTATCTCATACCATTCATTAAAAGTTAGTTCAGTGTGGATCAAAGAGTTTGAAATTAGGTCAAAATGCATGAAATACACTGATGAATGATAAAATATTTTTATTTATTTATTTTTTTTTATTTTTTAGTAGTTTTAACCATTTTTATTTTTTTTTTTTTTTTTTTTTTTCATGCTAATGATGAAATTAACAAAAATTAATTTTTGGAATTTTTTTTTTTTTTTGATTTTTTTTTTTTTTAAGTATTTTATTATACCACCGTGAGATATACAAATAAAAAAGATATACAATTAAAAAGTTCATATTTGGGTTTTGGTCATACAGTGTTCTAGCACCCGTCCCTCCACCAGTGCCCATCTCCCACCACCAACGTCCCGGTTCCCTCCCCCCTTCCCCAGCCCCCTCCATGGCAGGTTCTTTATTTCTTTCCCTTTCTCTCTCTTTCTCTTTTCCTTCCCTTCCAGACTATGGATTACAGAACATACATTAAGAGGTTGGCATGTGTATCCTTTTGCCTCTATTTAATGCTCAGTTCTAGGTTGGCATTAGTACCCTCGACAATTATTAGCACACTGTTCCATTTTCTGTCTTACCTAACCTCTGACTCCCACACGTTTGTGATAATTTCCACCTTTGACAAGACCTCCTGATATATGTTTCACTTGACCTTGGATATTGGTATCATAATATGTATATATATATATTTATGCCATGCAAATAAATGCAGTCATTCTGTATCTGTCTCTCTCCTTCTGGCTAATTTCGCTCAACATAATCTTCTCCATGTCCATCCATTTATAGGCAAATTTTATAACTTCATTTTTCCTAACAGCTGCATAGTATTCCATTGTGTAGATGTACCAAAGCTTCTTTATCCAGTCATCGATTTTTGGGCACTCTGGTTGCTTCCAGATTCTGGCTATTGTGAATAATGCTGCTATGAACATAAAAGTAGGGATGGTGTTTCCGCTGCGTATTTTTTGGTTTCCCAGAGTAGATTCCCAGGAGTGGTATGGCTGGGTCAAATGGGAGTTCAATTTCTAGTCTTTGGAGGAAAGTCCATATTGTTTTTCCAGAAAGGCTGTACCAGCCGGCATTCCCACCAACAATGGATGAGTGTCCCCTTTTCCCCACACCCACGCCAGCACTTGTTGTTCTTGCTCTTTTGAATATGTGCCAGTCTCTGTGGTGTAAAGTGGTATCTCATTGTTGTTTTGATTTGCATCTCTCTGATGATTAGTGATGATGAGCATTTTTCATATGTTTTTTTGGCCATTCGAATTTCTTCCTTGCTGAAGTTTCTGTTCATTTCTTCTCCCCATTTTTTGATGGGGTTGTTTGTTTTCTTCTTGTAAAGTTCTACCAGTGCCTGATATATCCTGGATATTAACCCCTTATCAGATGGGTATTGGGTGAATATTCTTTCCCATTCTGTGGACTGCTTTTTGTATCTTAGTCACTGTTTCTTTTGAGGTGCAGAAGCTTTTTAGTTTCATGTAGTCCCATATGTTTATTTTTCTTCTAGTTTGCTTTGTTAGTGATGTTTCACCTTTGAAGATGCCTTTAGCTTCCAATGTCGTGGAGGGTTTTTTCCTATATTTTCTTCAATGTACTTTATGGATTCAAGTCTGATATTGAGATCTTTAATCCATTTTGATCTGATTTTTGTGCATGGTGTTAGACACAGGTCCAAATTCATTTTTTACATGTAGCTGCCCAATTTTCCCAACACCACTTGTTGAAGAGGCTTTCCCTTACTCCATTTTTAGACTCATTGCACCTTTATCAAAGATTAAATGATCATGTGTTTGAGGTTGGGTGTCAGGATACTCAATTCTATTCCATAGGTCCACAGGTCTGTTTTTATTCCAATACCATGCTGTTTTAATCTTGCACTTGTGGTTGTTTATAAACTTGACTAGAGTAATAGTGCTCTATACATAATTTGCATTATATAATATACATGATATACAATGGATTATATATACATATATAATTTATTACTAGTCATTTGGGTACATATTGAATACACATCGTTCTAATAACACCAAACATTAGTCAAGAAGCACAAATACTGGCTGACTTCAACTGAGAATGAAAAAATAGGTCTACAGCTGAATCTCAGCAAAACTATGTTCATGAAAAATGAACTAGTTCCAGAGACCCCATTCACTCTCAATGGAACAAACATCTCTGAATGCAGCAGTTATGTTTACCTAGGTGGAGAAGCAACATGATGAATGACCTAAAACCTGAGCTGCGCAGGAGGGAAGAGAGCAGCATGGGATGCCTTCAAAAAGCATCGAAGAAATAGCTAAAGACAAAGAACCTCCGGCTCCGGGCACATCTCTTCAACTCCACCATTCCCCCTGCATTAACAGGCCTCAGAGACCTGGGCCCTACGAGAAGCAGGATGAGAATGCTATTTGGGTCTCCCACAGAGAGAATCGAAAGAGCTATGCTTGGAATATCACGCCTCACTCAAGTGAAAGAAGGATCCAGGGCTCAACCTCCGTGACTGTTCCAGAGTCAGAGACGCTTCTCCGTTTACCAAGGCATCGAAAATCAGATGGGCTGAGACATGTAATGCCATTTGGAGACGACCGTTGGACTAGAGCCGTTTACCGACTGGATCCCATGGGATGTCAAAAGATCACTTGCCGCCCACCTACAAGATGGTCAGACTTTTGTCAAGACCTGAACGAATGGTTTGAGGCTCTTCGTATTCCTGAAGCAACCAGATGCCATTGGGCTACACTGGCATGATAAGGTCAAATGAAAATGTTACTGGTGCCCCTCCAGCAATCCTATGAATAACGGGATGTCAAGTAATATAATTTATAAATACTTTATATAAGCTGTATATATCATATATAGTTTTTATGTCGATAGATGGATGGATGGATGGATGGATGGATGGATGGATGGATGGATGGACGGATGGATGGACGGACCCAGGACCGGACGAGGACCGACCAGCCGGGCAGGCTGGTGGATTCTAGATGGATGGATGGATTGAGAAAAAGAGAGCGTTAGTTACCTGTTCAAATTGGGAGTCTAAGTGTTCTTGGGATAAAATGCTAAGGAATTTCTGATTGCGGCAGTTTAAATCTAAGATGTTCCATAAGTCTCACATGCTCCCCTTCACCAGAGTAGGAAGCATTGACCGGTTGCATGTACACTGGCCGAGAGCCTCCAGATCTTGCCTGGAGTTACCTCCTGCTGGTGCTACTTTGTAGACAAAGGGTGGAAAACAGTTTGAATATGTGCGACTTTATGTGGCAGATTCTTACCCATGTATTCCATGTTAGCTGAATAAATATTTTCTCTCATGCTCCAACTCATCTCGGGACTCAGAGTAGATCTTTACCAGATATTTTTTACCTCGCCATGTTGATTCTCTAAGTAATTAGACCAGAGGAGAAATGCTATTTGCCTCCAAGTAAGTACTGTGGCTCTTAGTAAAGTCTGAAGGCTATTATGCAAAAAGTTACTCAAGGAAGATGAGAATCTTGTGGGATGGCTTTTGGAGAAAGGTATCACCTGGCTGAAGAATGTCCAATTTTGGTACTTATACATGCCCCCCCCCCCACACTACATAGGACTCAGCAGACATGGGGCAGAGCTGCTACTGGCTCTCCCCTATGACCAGCCGCTCACGAGGCGCCTGGGAGGGGATGGTGGGTTCTAGCCCTGGCCCACCACCCCAGCAGAGCCTCGCAACAAGCCAGACGACCCCCACTCCATGAGGGCCTCCATTTTCCACATCCGGACTTCTCGTCAGACCTCCACCCAGCAGACCAGCCTATCAGCGCCCGGCTCGCCGCCTGGCGTTGCCGTGCGGTTCATCAATAAATGCTGGACTTAGAGATGCCTAAGAAGAGTATGCACCTGCACGGCAGAGCCTGGCAAGCTACCGTGTTGTATTTGATATATGCCAAATACCAGTAACAATTATAGACCTCATTCAGGAATGGATTGAGGCTTTATGTTCCTGGAGCAAGCAGATGCCTTGGGCTCTACTAGCATGAGACAGGACGCTGGAGTGATACAGTGATACAGAAAGTGATACAGATACATGCCCTTCCCATACTCATAGGACCTGCAGGGAAATTACTACATGTTGATGTGCTGGTCTGGGCTGAAAAGTTATAAAGTTGTAGCCTAAAGTGTTCTTCCACAGTTTTTGGCTCTTTGCCTTACACCTTCTCCTCTGCCTCTCTCCTCTCTTCCCCTACTTGACCTTAGCACATAGAAGCAGTCATCTTGGCCTAGGTTTCTAAACCTGCATGTGGCAGGTGGCAAACCTAAAGTCTGG
>JAJIBD010032280.1:0-21665 GCA_021461705.1 Cryptotis parvus
CCCAGAGGGGTGACAGGCCAACACCTAAAACCCGTCTGCCCTCCTGGGTGTCCCCTCTTCAGCTGGCCCAGGGCGAGTCGAGCCCCAGCCTCCCCAGCCGCTTCATGTTATGGCCGATGGCGGGCAGCTCCTGGGCGGGCCGCCAGGCTCGACAAAAAATGGAGAGGGGAATAGCCGAACCCTGACTCCATCTGACGAATTCCCAGTGATTCCCGCTTCTGGGAGCCGCCTACCTGGGCTTGAACCGGTTTTGCTCTGTTGATCTGGTTGTGAGGCAGTTTCCCAGCGTCCAGACAGCGAAATGGTGGCTAGTGTGATGGGCGAGTGTCATCCGGCTGCTTCGGGACCCCCCAGAGGAGACAGGCCAACACCAAAAAGTCTGCCCTCCTGGGGTCCCCTCTTCAGCTGGGCCCAGGCGAGTCGAGCCCCAGCCTCCCCAGCCACTTCATGTTATGGCCGATGGCCCCGGGCAGCTCCTGGGCGGGGCCGCTGGAGCTCCACAAAATGGAGAGGGAATAGCCGAACCCTGACTCCATCTGATGAATTCCCAGTGATTCCCGCTTCTGGGAGCCGAAACATCATTCTTGATACTCCCTTTTCTTTTCCTCAGGTCTGTGCTGAAATATTCACAGGGATATCCCCTCCAGCCTTTTATTTGATAAAGCAATTCACCACTCTATATTAGTATTTATTTTAGAATGTTTTTTTTTTTATTTTTTTTATTTTACAATTACAAAGATATGCAATTAAAAAGTTCATATTTGGGTTTTGGTCATACAGTGTTCCAGCACCCATCCCGCCACCAGTGCCCATCTCCCACCACCAACGTCCCGGTTCCTCCCTCCCCCAGCCCTCTCCATGGCGGGTTTCTTTATTTCTTTCCGTTTCTCTCTCTTTCTCTTTTTCCTTTTCCCTCCAGACTATGGATTACAGAACTCACATTAAAGGGTTGTCATGTGTATCTTTTTGCCTCTATTTAATGCTCCAGTTCTAGGTTGGCATTAGTACCCTTTTAAGCTTCCATTATCTTCCAAAGTCAACTTTCTCCAGAACAAAGTTCTACTCTTTCCCAACCTAGTTAGCACTTCTCCATAAAAAAGCATCTTTCATTTTCATGTAATTCACCAAAAATTAGACCACAATTTGATGAACTGCATTTGGCTTTCCATGAAGTCCTTGAGACCTCCAGCCAACAGATGGCACTTCCAACTGGGCAACACCTTTATTCTCAGTTTATTTATTCTTGGGTGCGAATGTGTGTTCTCAATTCTCCAGGTTCCTCTGATGGGTCCAGATGTGCTACATTCAAGTCTGGTGTTCTCTCACTACCTGGTCTTCATATGCACTTGTGAACAATGACTCTTAATGTCTCTCCAAATTCTCAAACTACATTTACTGCTGCCTGTAGCCTAGGAAATGTTGTGAAACAGTTGTTCATGTTTTTGTTGGTGGTGGTGTCTATTTTGTTTTGTTTTTAGGCCACACCCATGATGCTCAGGCATATCCCTTCTGGTGGTCTTGGGAGCCATATGGGAGGCTGGGGAGATGGAACCAGAGTCAGCCGCATACTAGACAAGTGCCCTACCCTCTATGCTATCTCTCCAGCCCCAGATGTTATAAACATTTGGTTAAATCATTTATAGCAGTTCTTTGTTGAAAAACTCATGTTCTGATGGTGCTATAAGGGAGGTTCAGGATGTTGGAGTATATGGCCATTTTGTGCCTCTTTCAGTCAAGTCTTCCAGGGCAACAAGAAATGCACCAGTACTAGGTCATCTGCAAATAGAAATTGCAAAGGAAAATTCTTTTGCAAGTGATTTGCAAATTACCCAGGGTCCAGTAAATTATAACCTGAGAGGTTGAAAATAATCTGTGTTTGTATATTCTCATAGATAGAAGCAAGGTCTGCCTAACCTAGATAAAACCTTGCCCCAATTCAGTTTTCAAGCACCTTCTAGTAACTGTTCTTGGCAAGACAGTAGAGTCAACTCAGAGGTATGTACCAACTCAAAGACAAGTCTTTACTGGAGTAATCACAGAAGAAAGTTAAAAGTCAATAGCCTTCATATTGAAAAACTGTCAAGACTGGGTGTTTGGTAGGATTACTAACAAACAGAACATATTGGAACAATAAGATCAGAAGCCCAGTTTCTGAGGGATTCTGTGACTAAAGCAAGCAGTCATGGTCTGCAAAAATCAGTCCAGTCCCTAGAGTAATCTCTGAATTCTAAATCCTGTGCCAGCAGAAATGCGATATAAACACTGGGACAGCCTCTCCATCCTCACAGCATAGAGCCACCTCAAAAAAGGTCATGAAGAACAGAAGAGAAGTGTTAGGATACAGGACCTGAACTCACAAGAGAGCTTCCTCAGAGCAGGAGAGAGAATCAGATGGGCTAATCCAATTCTCTGCTCTTTTGCTCAAAGGACATCATAGTTATTCTGGGCTAGTGACTATTATGTTACCCAAATTCTCTTTCCTTTTTTTAACTTTCTTTAAAAATTTTTTTATTAGGATACCATGACTTACAAAGTTGTTCATAATAGAGTTGTTTCAAATATGGTCCCAATACCAATCACACCACCAGTGTTCCCGGGTTCCCTGCAACCTCCCAGCCTGCCTCCTTGGCAGGAATATAACAAATTTGCTCAAAAAAAGCTTAAAGAAAGGTAAATGCAATCATCAGAATATAAGTGAATAAAAGTCAAGTTGAGTGACTAATCACGATGTTAACCTATGTAAATAAATTCAAATAATTTAATAAAATATACTACATATTCTCTTCACATAACACAAGTATTTAATTCTGGCATTTAAAATATGTTGCACTAAATTTTGTTTGTACTTGGGTCTTATTGTGGTAATCATCATATCTTCCCTGTAATGAGTGAAGCTTCATTTTTTGGGTCTCATTGGCAAATATATAGCAAATCAGTTTTATGACGGATATATAGAAAAACAGTTTATTTGGCTATTACATAGTCAAAAAAACTTAAAAGACTGGCAAATAGTGTTATCAGAAAATAAATTAATAAAGGTCTGTTTGTAATGATTGATTTCTATATAAAACATTAAGAAAGCTTAAAAACAAGCTTTCTTAATCTGGTAGAGGACACAAGTGAGTGTTGTGCTCATGCCACATGATGAGAAGCTTCTCCTGTTCTTCAAAAGAGCACTTTAAAAGATATTTTATTATACCACCATGAGATATACAATTACAAAGATGTTCATGTTTGGGTTTCGGTCATACAGTATTTCAGCACCCATCCTTCCACCAGTGCTTATTTCCCACCACCGATGTCCCCAATTTCCTCCCCCTCCCCTAGCCTGCCTCTATGGAAGGTTCTTTATCTCTTTTCTCTCTTTCTCTCTTTCTCTTCCTTCTCTTACATATTGTGGGTTTTAATACAAACATTTAGAGGTTATCATGTGTATCTTTTTGCCTGTATTCAATGCTCAGTTCTAGGTTGGTATTATTACTTTCCAACAATTATTAGCACACTGTTCCCTTCTCTGCCTTACCTAAGCTCTGACTCCCACAAGTTTGTGGTAATTTCCACTTTTGACAAGACCTCCTGATCCATGTTTCACCTGACCTTGTATATTGGTATCATAATATGTATATATGTATATTTATGTCATGCAAATAAAAGCAGTCATTCTATACCTGTCTTTTTTCCTTCTGGCTAATTTCACCCAAAATGATCCTCTGCATGTCTATCCATTTATAGGCAAATTTCATAACTTCATTTTTCCTAACATCTGCATAGCATTCCATTGTTAGATGTACCAAAATTTCTTTATACAGTTAACAGTTCTCAGGCACACTTGTTGTTTCCAGATTCTGGCTATTGTGAATAGTGCTGCTATGAAAATAAAAGTGCAGATGGTGTTTCCGCTGTGTGTTTTGGCTTCCTAGGGTATATTCCTAGGAGTGGTATGGCTGGGTCAAATGGGAGCTCAATTTCTAATCTTTGGAGGAATGTCCATGTTGTTTTCCAAAAAAGCTGTACCAGTCAGCATTCCCACCAACAATGTATGAGAGTCCCCTTTTTCCCGCATCCACACCAGCACTTGTTACGTGCTTTTTAAAGAGCACTTTTAATGCTTTTAAAAGTATTAAAAAATTTTGATGGAAGTTTGCCACCATGGCGTGAGTGGGGTGGGGTGGCAGTAGAAGGAGTTAGGATACAGAAGGAACCATTATGACAAGAGTTGGAAATGGTCACTCTGGATAAGAACTGAGTGTTGAAAGTAGGTAAAGGGATAGCAAACCATAATGCCCAAAAGGGAGGGGAGGAAGAGAGAGAGAGAGAGAGAGAGAGAGAGAGAGAGGGAGGGAGGAAGGGAATCTGGCGACACTCATGGGAAATGTACATTGGTGAAGGGACGAGTGTTGGAACATTATGTGACTGAAATCAATCATGAACAACTTTATAACTGTATGTCACTGTGATTCAATTTAAAAAAGTAAAAATAGCACTTCTAATGCTTCTTCAAAAGCTGGGGTTTTTTTGGTTTTTGCTTTTTTTGGGGTGAGGTCATCCCAGGCAATGCTCGGGATTACTCCTGGCTCTGCACTCAAAATTACTACTGGTGGTGTTTGGGGAACTATATGGGATGCTGGGGTTCAAACCCGGGTCAGCAGTATGAAAGGCAAACGCCCTACCTGCTATGCTATTACTCAGGCCTGAGAAACTGTTTTTTTTTTGTCTTTTTTGGGTCACACCCAGCGATGCTCAGGGGTTATTCCTGGCTCTGTACTCAGGAATTACTCCTGGAGGGTGCTCAGGGCACCATATGGGATGCCGGGGATCAAACCCGGGTTGGCCACGTGCAAGGCAAATGCCGTATCTGCTGTACTATCACTCCGGCCCCTGAAAAACTGGTTTTGAGGCTATGATTTCCCTAAGCTGTTGCCTACTAATGAAGTTCTGTATAGTTCTTTGAAATCTGAAGGATAATCTATCTGGATAGAGTATTATTCATGTTAATTTTCTTTTATAGTTTTTGCACCATATTCTTTCATATTCTTATGGCTTGCAGAGTCTCATTTGATCTATCTGCTGTACATTTTATGGGCATTCCTTTATATAAAACTTCATTTTTTAAAACTTGCTGTTTTCAATATTCTTTCAATATTCTGTCTCTATCTTTGGATTCTGTCATTTTGAAGTATAATGTGCCTTAGAGTTTTCCTAATTTGGTTTGTTTTCATTATGATCCTTTTGGTCTTGGATATCAGTGCCTGTAATCATCAATTCTGGGAAGTTCTTTAACTGTAGGTTCCTTATTACATTTTCCTTCCCTGTCCTTCTGAGACTCTGATGATTCTTAAACTGTCCCTCTTGAGCTCCTCCCATAGCTCTCTGATATTCTGGTTAGTTCTTTTTCAGACTGTTTCTACTTTCTGCTGCTTCCTAGCAGTTTCCTCCTTCTCAACACAGAGTTGCTCAACTTTTGTTACTGTACTTCTCATGGCTTTTATTGACCTTTGAGTATCACCTTCCATGTTTTTTATTTCTATCATTTCTAATTGTAGTAGCTTTTTAATGACAACTATCATACTTTTTCATGCTTTGCTGACTCCTGTGCTATCATTTTTTTGAACTCCTTGAGCATCCTATCATAGTGTCACTACAGACACTGTCTGAGGACCTACTGGTGCTGTTTATGTCTTCAGAGATATTATTTTCACTCGTTGAGATTGGTCGGCTTTGACATGGTTCCCCATTGTTTTGTGGTGTTTTTGCTTGCTGGGGTTGAGTCTTTATAATTAGCCTAAATGGTGCTGAGGGAAGAAGTTTGAGGTTTCTCTCTCTTTTACACCATCCTCACAGAATGGCAAGAACAATAACTTTGAGCACATGTAATTTGTTGAGTTGGTCTGCAACCACACAAGCAGCCACATGCTACAGGAGCTGTGAGGAATGGAGGGTCTCTGCTTCCTATCAGAATAGGCCCAGAGATACCAGCTGGAGCCAGGCCTCAGCTGGGATGGTGGAGCAGCAAGTAGGTCAGCAAATTCTGTCTTCTTAACAGTCTTTTTCCACTACTGTGATTATGCGTAACTAGTACAAAAGTGATTATATTCAGTTCCTAATTTTTGGGAAACTTCTCATTCTTAAAAAATTAAGAAATTTATAGTGCCAAAGTTCTGTTTGTTATTCTGTCATAAAAGTAGAAGTAGGACCCCTGGAATCTTTTTACACCCTCTTCTAGAGGCAGCAAGTTCATATGTATGATAGAGTAAACTTACTACTGTACATGTAAAGAAAAGTTTCATAAAGTTAAAAGTTAGGCATTACATTATGCTTAAGTGACCTCCTGCTGGCTTGGAAGGAAAACAGCTAACTTTATTCTATTTTCCCTTGGTATTAGCTTTAGTTTCCCTTTCAAGTTTCTCAAACACAATAAGTTTTTTGATTATCAGCATTTCAAGTGTCCTACTGAAGAGCCAATGTGTATTTATGAATTGAAAGACTGAGAAAGCAACTTGAACCTATCTAGGGAACAGTTCCGACCAGTTCTGTGTGGTTCTCTGTGGCCACAAAGGAAATTGAAAAGAACTTGCTGGTCTTGTTTTCACAATTGTATGGTACCTCCAGGGAAATACACAAAGTATTGCTGAGAAATACATATTATACATTTCTTTCTTGTTTTTTATACTCCACCTTATTCCGAGAGGGTTTGTATGCTTATGAAGATGCATGTGATAACATAAACTTGCAAGAGGTGATCAAGTTGAGGCAAAATTAAAAAGTAGAAGAGAATAATATTACCAGGAATAAGATTTGTTATAAAAGGTATGTCCTAAAATTATAAGCCTTTGTTAAATTATGAGAAACAGATTTCTTTGTTTAATGATGAATATATCACTGATAAGACTTTTAATTTAATTTAAAAAAATTTTGTTGTTGTTGGGTCATATCTGGCAATTATCAGGGTTATTTCTGGCTCTTTGCTCAGATATCACTTCTGATCGGGGCCTGGGACTGTATGTGATGTCAGGGATTAAATCCCACTTGGCTACATGTAAGGCAAGCCTCCTGCCTACTGCACTACCACCATAACTCTTATTATGCTTTTTAACGGCTTATGTGTGGTAAAAGACAATAAGACAATTAGAAACCCTAAAGAAGCATATTAGTTCAGAGAAGTATGTGTCATTCTGGCTCCTCACAGAATGTTGTACTTAATTTCCTTTATACCAAATACTTTTTTTTCTTTTTTTGCTTTTTTGGGTCACACCTGGAGATACTCAGGGGTTTCTCCTGACTCTGCACTCAGGAATTACTCCTGGCAGTGCTTGGAGGACCATATGGGATGCCGAGGATCGAACCTGGGCCGGCATGGGCCGGCTGCGTGCAAGGCAAATGTCCTACCCACTGGACCATAGCTAGGCCCCCTGTTTTTTCTTTTGATTAATTTCCCCATTATAAAATGTTGAAATGATTGTGTGACATATTCAAGTTAATTATATGATGAACAGAGGTTCCAATGCACTATCTATAAATCCAAATCCATATGTCTCTTATCAATCAACTTTATCAAAGAATATTTCTTAAATGTCTTGAAAAATGAAGACTGTCATATCCTCTGAAATTTAATTTCTTTACATTAACTGGATACATACCTGTTATGTTCAAAGCACAATATTAGGCTAAGGAGAGAGATTCCTTGAGGTACTTAACATTTATCTTTATTGAAAGTGACATAGAGCAAAATACCTCAAAAATAGAAATATAATTTTTCTATATGTATCTGTAACATGTGTAACTGTGAGAATAGCCTTGATGGAAACACCTACACAGTCAGTGGCAATGAGACTGAGACAGAAGCTGTAAGGTTTAATCTGATGCATGTGGAAGTTGTGGGACCAAGGGGAAGTAAGGATAATAGGAGAGACAGAAGTGCAAAGGGCAATCAGAAGAGCAACAGCACATTCACATTCAAAGGCAGAATATTCACTGGAGGTAAAATATTTGGAGGTGGAAGTACTTGGCACATTGAGAGAGAGGATGGAGGGAAAGACTGCCGGTTTTGTGGTGCAAGATGAGGAATTTAGGTTTAATCTAAAAACAATGGTAAGTCAAGGGAAGCCTTTTCGAAGGAGATGATTCCATATTTGTAACTTTAAACATTGCTCATGGTGACATGACAAGATTAGAAAGGTTGGTATAGGAACAACAACAAAAAAGAGTTCAAAGGTTTTTGTCATGCAAAACTGTGGGGCTCAGATCACAGAGCTGTGCTGAAATGAGAAAGAAGACATTTGAGAAGCATCTTGAAGCTCAAATCAACAAGACCAATGTTTGCCTTCAGGAGACTTGAATAGCTATTGATTGGCAGTGATTTTGAGAACATATTTCTTAACAAGTCCTTGGAGTGCAGTTATTTTATGTGGCAAGTTAAATACAGAGCTTTATGTTTTAAAAGCCTGTTGTGCTGGGAATAGAATGAATAAAAGCTAAGCATCCTTGGATAGAGGCCATCCCATCTCCCTTTAAGGATGAGCAGAGGAGACCCATGACTGGGCCAATATTTTCTTTAGAAAATAAGCCTTTAAGTCTACCTGATTGCCCAGAACTAATCACAATGTCTTTGCCACAGAATGTCAGTTTTGAGAATTTTAACTGGACACTTTACATAACAGTTTTCTACAATGACCATTAAAAAATCTCCGGGTAGTGTTCTCATAAGCCCTTTTGCTCTTTCATGTAACTTCTTGTGTCTTCAATGAAGAGAACCACACAACTTTATCTTAGTGTTCTAAAGGAAGTTAGTTGCCATAAAAGGTGATGGAGCTGAAGTCAAACTGAGTTTGCCAGTAATAATGGCATTGCTTTTGGGATGCCTGATCTTTAGCACTTTATAGCAGTGACTAGATAATCAGACTAGCTGTCATAGAGACTATTCCAACTTTATTGTCCTAAAATTTATTTTTTATGTTTTTGGCATTCAAAATTACTGGATTATCAAAGAGCCAAAAGTATTCTATCCCTATCCCCAAGATTCTTCTAGACTACCCCTGACTCCCACACACTTGTGGTTAATTCCAACCACTGACAAGTCCTCCTGATCCATGTTTTGCCTTGCCTTGGATATTAGTATCATACTTATTTTTAATATCCTGAAAATGAATGCAATCATTCTATATCTGTCATTTCACTTCTGATTAATTTCACTTAGCATGATACTATCCATGTCCATCCATTTATAGGCAAATTTTATAACTTCTTTTTTCCTAACAGCTGCATAGTATTCCATTGTGTAGATGTACCAATGTATCTTTATCCAGTCATCTATTCTTGGAGACTTAGGTTATTTCCAGATTCTGGCTATTGTGAATAGTGCTGCTATGAACATAGACGTGCAGATGGTGTTTCAGTTTTGTATTTTTGGGCTCCCAAGGTATATTCTCAGGAGTGGTATGGCAGGGTCAAATGGGAACTCAATTTCTAGTTTTTGGAGGAATGTCCATATTGTTTCCCCAAAGAGGCTGGATCAGTGGACATTCCCACCACCTATAGATGTGAGTCCCTTTCTTTCCATATCCACACCAGCACTGGTTGCTCTTGCTCTTTTGATGTGTGGCAGTTTCTATTCTACCCCATTTCTTAACATCCTCCAATCCCTATTGGTAATCTTTATTCTCTTGTCAGAATCCAAGGGTTGATTTAAATGGCTACGGTACATTTTGTTGCTTTGTTTCTTCATATATGACATGTGAAATCCTATGTGTGAAACATTTGCATTTCTCCCTATGACTTATTTTGTTTGTAATGTCACCTTCCAATTCCATCATGTTGTAAAAAGCGGCAAGTTTTTGTCTATTCTAATAGCTGCATAATATTCCATTATGTATATATCAAAACTTTTTAACAAAAAATAAGTTTTGTTTATATTTATTTATCTTTACTGAGATGGCATCTTCCCATGTTGCCACAATGGTGCGAAAGAGCTCCAAGTAGGTGGTCATTCTGGGAGTTCACTTCTTAAACTTTGCGGTCCTTTCACCCCCATTTCATAAAATAGAATTTTGCATGAAGGAGACGGTGGTCTGATCCTGCTTGGAATTTTGGGATGACAGCGACATCACTCAGGCAACACCATCAATTGAATATGATGTGGTCAATTTGTTTGTGGAACTGTCCACTAGGAGATTCCCATGTCCAAAGTTTAGATTAAGCCTTCTGGAACTGTGAATGATCATGAATGGTCTAGGTCGACATCATGAACTCAGTCTCTCACTGTGGGTCCTGATGTGGAGTTCTTTGGCTGATCTTCTCTGTCCTATCTTGGCATTAAAATCACCAACTATGATCTTGTAGAAGGTGTGGTCTTCTTTATAGAACTCCAGTTCCATGTAGAATTTCTCAATTTCCTCTTCCTTTTATGTGGATGTTGGTGCATAGACAATGAAGACAGAAACTGCCGGCAGTGGGCCACATATAAACAAGTTTAATCATCTGATTTGGTTTGATAGGCACTCAAATGAATCAATGCTCATGGCCAGGTTTGTGTTAACAAGGACACTGACACGATGAAGAATACAACCAACTGGTTCAGCACCTCTGTGATTGTGCAAGAAATGTCAAGAGAGAGAGAGCCACAAAAAAACACCTGTCATCAAAAACTCTCGATCTCATTCAGCAATGTGTCAAGGCACAGCCTCAGGAAACCATAAGCTAATATCCAAACTCACAAAGCAGTGCAGAGAAGCCATAAAGGAAGACCTCAAAGAGCAAAGAGCAGCAATACTGACCAATGCAGCAGAAGCCAGGCAAAGCATTCGCAACACCAGCCTGTCCTTTGCCAATTATAAGACCAAGATGACTGCCCTCCAATGTCCTGATAGATTTATCACATCTTCCAGAAATGCAATGGAGAAGATTGTCCATGACTTCTATTCAGATCTCTTTGATAGCCACAACCACCTACCAACATGCAAAATTCCCCAGGATGGATATGTCATTCCATTTTTCTCCCTTCTGAAGTCCAACATGCCATTTTGTCAGTAAAGAAGTGAACATTACCCGTCCCAGACAAAGTACAACCTGAACATCTGTAGAACATGCAGTCTGTACTCATCAATACACTGGCACAGCTCTTCACACACTACCTGTCTTAATGCAAGGTACCTTCCCAATGGAAAACCAGTAGGGCAGTTCTACTGTTCAAGAAGGGAGACATCCACTACATTGGCAACTATTGCCCTATCTACCTGTTGTACATCATCTACAAGTTGTTCACTCGAGTCATCCTGAACAGGATTGGAAGAACATTAGATAAAGGACAACGATGCGAGCAAGCTGGCTTCCAAAAAGGATTCATCACAATCGACCATATCCACACGGTAATCAAGCTCATTGAGGTTTGTAGAGAGTTCAAGATGCTGCTCTGTCTCACGTTCATTGATTTAAAGAAAGTCTTTGATTCTGTTGAGACCCAAGTGGTCATCAACGCCCTAGCCAAACAGAGTGTTCAAACCCAATACATCAAGATCCTTCATGAGTTATATTATGGATTTACCAGGATCTCACCATTCTACAAAGAAGTGATCATCAATGTCAAAAGAGGGGTTCGGCAGGGTGATACCATTTCACCAAAACTTCAGCACTGCCCTCGAGAATGTCATGCAACAATTAGAATAGAAAGGAATGTGAGTGGAGATAGATGGTCTTGCAACTATACCACCTTTGCTTCGCTGATGACATCATTCTAATAAGACCAAACATTAGCCAAGCGCCACAAATGCTGGCTGATTTAGACTGTAAATGTGGAAATGAAGGTCTACAGCTGAATCTCAACAATGTTCATGAAAAACAAACTAGTTTCAGATGCTCCATTCATTCTCAATGGAACAAACATCTCTGAATGCAGCAGTTGTGTGTACCTAGGTCGAGAACTCAACATGATGAATGACCTAAAACCTGAGTTGTGCAGGAGGAAGAGAGCGGCATGGAATGTCTTCAAGAGCATCAAAGAAATAGCTAAAAAGGACAAAGAACCTCTGACTCTGGGCATATATCTTTGACTCTACCGTTCTCCCTGCATTAACATAAGCCTCAGATTCCTGGGCCCTGTGAAACAGGATGAGAACACTATTCGGGTCTCCCAAAGTGGAATCAAAAGAGCTATGCTTGGAATATCACACCTCACTCAAGTGAGAGAAGGAATCCAAAGTTCCAACCTCCATCGCTGTTCCAGAGTCAGGGATGCTGTCTTGTTTGCCAAGGCATTGAAAATCAGATTGGCTGGACATGAAATTCGATTGGAGATGAGTGCTGGACTAGAGCCATTGCCGACTGGATCCCATGGATGTCAAAGGATCACATGGCCACCCACCTACAAGATGGTCAGACTTCTTCGTCAAGACTCTGAATGAACAGTTTGAGGCTCTTCATATTCCTGGAGAAAGCAGATGCCATTAGGGTAGCTACACTGGCATGTGACAGGGACAAATGGAAACGTTACTGGCACCTGCTTGAGTAAATCAACAAATAACGGGATGTCAAGTGATCAAGTGATCTTTACTGAGGGATTGATTGTGATCCATAATACTGGTAAAGATGGCTTCATTCCTCCATCATTCCAACATTACACCCACCATCAGAGTGTTTGTTTCCCTTCACCAGAGTTCCAATGGCCCCACTCACTTCAGCCCATCCTTAATCTCCTTGTCAACATAATTCTACTTGTCAACTCTCTAGTCCTGTTGCAATTGACCATTTGGTACGTTCTTAGTTTGTACCATTACACCCCACTTAGAAGAAAGATCATTCTCTATAACTCCTTTGGCAGCTTGATGCCCTCTAGTTCCATCTATGTGGGTGGAAATTACATAATTTCATCCTCTGTATTTGTGTATGTGTTAGTATCACAACTTCTTATTCCATGTATCTGTAATTGGACACACAGGCTGTTTCTGTATCTTAGCTATAATACTAAGTACTGCAATAAACATATATGTGTGTATATCCTTTCAAATTAATGTTTTTGTTGTTTGGGGTAGATGACAAGAAGTACTATCACTGGATTTTATGGGAGTTCTATTATTACTTTTTGGAGAAATCTCCACATTTCTTTCCATAGAGGTTGAAAACCTGATGACATTCCTACCAACAGTGAAAAAGAATTTCTTTCTCGACATCTTAATGCCAAAATTGTTTTCAACATTTTGATGTACGCAGTTCTTAGTGGAGTGGGATTATTTCTCATTTTTTAAATTTGCATCTCCCCTAATCATGAGTGATAATAAGCACTTTTTCATATGCCTTTTAGCCATCTGTATGTCTTCTTGGGGGAAGTGTCAGTTCTTCTCCTCTTTATATTTTTGTATGGGGATGTTGGAATTTTTTCTGTTGTTGAACTTTGTGAGTTTTTTATACATCTTGCTCATTAAGACTATCTGATATATTTCATGTAAATCATTTCTCTCATTTAGTAAAGCACATTTTAATTTTAGCCTGAGTTTATTTTGTTATCCATAAACTTTTTAATTTGATGTAGTCCTGTTTGTTTCTTTTTTTTGTTTTGTTGTATTTGCCTCTGTGGTCATCATGGTACTAGAATAAAGATGGACTTACAAACCAAGGGGACAGAATTAGGAGTTTTTTAGATAATCTCTCAGATTTATAATAAATTAAAATTATAAATTAATTAAAATTATAAATTCAGCTTAGTTAATTAACAACAGAGGAGCTAAAGACATCAACTGTTGCAAGAAAGTACTTTTCAATAAATGGCATTGGGAAAATTATAGCCCCATGTAAAAATATTAAATTGGAACAGTATCTCATACCATTCATTAAAAGTTAGTTCAGTGTGGATCAAAGAGTTTGAAATTAGGTCAAAATGCATGAAATACACTGATGAATGATAAAATATTTTTATTTATTTATTTTTTTATTTTAGTAGTTTTAACCATTTTTATTTTTTTATTTTTTTTTCATGCTAACGATGAAATTAACAAAAAGTAATTTTGGAATTTTTTTTTTTTTTTTTTGATTTTTTTTTTTTTTTTAAGTATTTTATTATACCACCGTGAGATATACAAATAAAAAGATATACAATTAAAAAGTTCATATTTGGGTTTTGGTCATACAGTGTTCTAGCACCCGTCCCTCCACCAGTGCCCATCTCCCACCACCAATGTCCCCGGTTCCCTCCCCCTTCCCCAGCCCCCTCCATGGCAGGTTCTTTATTTCTTTCCCTCTCTCTCTCTTTCTCTTTTCCTTCCCTTCCAGACTATGGATTACAGAACATACATTAAGAGGTTGGCATGTGTATCCTTTTGCCTCTATTTAATGCTCAGTTCTAGGTTGGCATTAGTACCCTCGACAATTATTAGCACACTGTTCCATTTTCTGTCTTACCTAATCTCTGACTCCACACGTTTGTGATAATTTCCATCTTTGACAAGACCTCCTGATATATGTTTCACTTGACCTTGGATATTGGTATCATAATATGTATATATATATATATATATATATTTATGTCATGCAAATAAATGCAGTCATTCTGTATCTGTCTCTCTCCTTCTGGCTAATTTCGCTCAACATAATCTTCTCCATGTCCATCCATTTATAGGCAAATTTTATGACTTCATTTTTCCTAACAGCTGCATAGTATTCCGTTGTGTAGATGTACCAAAGCTTCTTTATCCAGTCATCGATTTTTTGGGCACTCTGGTTGCTTCCAGATTCTGGCTATTGTGAATAATGCTGCTATGAGCATAAAAGTAGGGATGGTGTTTCCGCTGCGTATTTTTGGTTTCCCAGAGTAGATTCCCAGGAGTGGTATGGCTGGTTCAAATGGGACTTCCAATTTCTAGTCTTTGGAGGAAAGTCCATATTGTTTTCCAGAAAGGCTGTACCAGCCAGCATTCCCACCAACAATGGATGAGTGTCCCCTTTTCCCCACACCCACGCCAGCACTTGTTGTTCTTGCTCTTTTTGAATATGTGCCAGTCTCTGTGGTGTAAAGTGGTATCTCATTGTTGTTTTGATTTGCATCTCTCTGATGATTAGTGATGATGAGCATTTTTTCATATGTTTTTTGGCCATTCGAATTTCTTCCTTGCTGAAGTTTCTGTTCATTTCTTCTCCCCATTTTTTGATGGGGTTGTTTGTTTTCTTCTTGTAAAGTTCTACCAGTGCCTGATATATCCTGGATATTAAGCCCTTATCAGATGGGTATTGGGTGAATATTCTTTCCCATTCTGTGGACTGCTTTTGTATCTTAGTCACTGTTTCTTTTGAGGTGCAGAAGCTTTTTAGTTTCATGTAGTCCCATATGTTTATGTTTTCTTCTAGTTGCTTTGTTAGTGATGTTTCACCTTTGAAGATGCCTTTAGCTTCAATGTCGTGGAGGGTTTTTCCTATATTTTCTTCAATGTACTTTATGGATTCAAGTCTGATATTGAGATCTTTAATCCATTTTGATCTGATTTTTGTGCATGGTGTTAGACACAGGTCCAAATTCGTTTTTACATGTCGCTGCCCAGTTTTCCCAACACCACTTGTTGAAGAGGCTTTCCTTACTCCATTTTAGACTCATTGCACCTTTATCAAAGATTAAATGATCATGTGTTTGAGGTTGGGTGTCAGGATACTCAATTCTATTCCATAGGTCCATAGGTCTGTTTTTATTCCAATACCATGCTGTTTTAATCTTGGGCACTTGGGTTGTTTATAAACTTTGGCTATAGTAAATAGTGCTCTATACATAATTTACATTATATAATATACATGATATACAATGGATTATATATACATATATAATTTATTATTAGTCATTTGGGCATATTGAATACACATTGTTCTAATAACACCAAACATTAGTCAAGCAGCACAAATGCTGGCTGACTTCGACTGAGAATGTGAAAAAAATAGGTCTACAGCTGAATCTCAGCAAAACTATGTTCATGAAAAATGAACTAGTTCCAGAGACCCCATTCACTCTCAATGGAACAAACATCTCTGAATGCAGCAGTTATGTTTACCTAGGTGGAGAAGTCAACATGATGAATGACCTAAAACCTGAGCTGCGCAGGAGGAAGAGAGTGGCATGGGATGCCTTCAAAAGCATCGAAGAAATAGCTAAAAAAGACAAAGAACCTCCGGCTCCGGGCACATCTCTTCAATTCCACCATTCTCCCTGCATTAACAGGACTCAGAGACCTGGGTGCTACGAAAGCAGGATGAGAATGCTATTCGGGTCTCCCAAAGAGGAATCGAAAGAGCTATGCTTGGAATATCACGCCTCACTCAAGTGAAAGAAGGAATCGGAGCTCCAACCTCCGTGACTGTTCCAGAGTCAGAGACGCTGTCTCGTTTACCAAGTCATCGAAAATCAGATGGGCTGGACATGTAATGCCATTTGGAGGCGACCGTTGGACTAGAGCCGTTACCAACTGGATCCCATGGGATGTCAAAAGATCACATTGCCGCCCGCCTACAAGATGGTCAGACTTCTTTGTCAAGACCCTGAACGAATGGTTTGAGGCTCTTCGTATTCCTGAAGCAACCAGATGCCATTGGACTACACTGGCACATGATAGGGTCAAATGAACATGTTACTGGTGCCCACTCCAGCAAATCGATGAATAACGGGATGTCAAGTAATATAATTTATAAATACTTATATATAAACTGTATATATCATATATAGTTTTTCTGTCGATAGATGATGGATGGATGGATGGATGGATGGATGGATGGATGGATGGATGGATGGATGGACGGACCGGACGGACGGACCGACCGGCGGGCAGGCTGGTGGATTTACAGATGGATGGATGGATTAGATAAAAAGAGCGTTAGATACATATTCAAATTGGAGTTTTGTGTTCTTGGGATAAATGCGAAGGAATTTCTGATTCTCTGGTAGTTCAAATTAAGTTTTTATAAGTCTCCATGCTCTTTTTTAATAGAGTAGGGAAGCAATTGACTGTTGCAGTACACTGTTGCCCAGAGCCTCCGAATCTTGCCTGGAGTTACCTCCTGCAGGCTACTTTGTAGACAAAGGGTGGGAAACAGTTTGAATATGTGACTTTATGTGGCAGTATATCTTACCATGTATTCCATGTTAGCTGAATAAATATTTTCTCTCATGCTGCCACAATCATCTTGGGACTAGATAGATCTTACCAGTATATTTACCTCGCCATGTTGATTCTCTAAGTAATTAGACCAGAGAGAAATGCTATTTGCCTCCAAGTAAGTACTGTGGCTCTTAGTAAGTCTGAAGGCTATTATGCAAAAGCACTATGAAGATGAGAATCTTGTGATGGCTTGGAGAAAGGTATACCTGGCTGAAGAATGTCCATTGGTACATATACATGCCCTTCCCCCACACTACATAGGACTCGCAGACATGGGGCAGAGCTGCTACTGACTCTCCCCCATGACCAGCCGCTCACGAGGCGCCTGGGAGGGATGGTGGGTTCTAGCCCTGGCCCACCACCCCAGCAGAGCCTCGCAACAAGCCAGACGACCCCCACTCCATGAGGGCCTCCATTTTCCACATCCAGACTTCTCTCTCGTCAGACCTCCACTCAGCAGACCAGCCTATCAGCGCCCGGCTCGCGCCAGCCGCTGCGGCCGTGCGGTTCATCAATATATGCTGGACTTAGACATGCCTACAAGAATATGCTACCTGCACGGCAGAGCCTGGCAAGCTACCCGTGTTGTATTTGATATATATGCCAAATACCAGTAACAATTATAGACCTCATTCAGGAATGGATTGAGGCTCTTTATGTTCCTGGAGCAAGCAGATGCCTTGGGCTCTACTAGCATGAGACAGGACATATGGAGTGATACAGTGATACAGTGATACAGATACATGCCCTTCCCCCACACTACATAGGACCTGCAGGAACACTTCATACGTTGATGTGTGCTGGTCTGGGCTGAAAAGTTATAAAAGCTGTAGCCTATGTTCTTCCACAGTTTTTGCCTTTTGCCTTACACCTTCTCCCTCTGCCTCTCTCCTTTCTCTTCCCTACTGGACCTTAGCACATAGAAGCAGTCATCTTGGCCTAGGTTTCTAAACCTACATGTGGCAGGTAAGAACCTAAAGTCTGGGGTTTTCCTGTTACTGGATTGTATTCTAGAACCTGTGAGAGTAGAGCCTTTTGAAATTTTGCTAGATTCTTGCATTTTTCTCTGTCAACAGACTGCCAATCCCCTGGAGCAGAAGGGGGATCCTTAGACCCTGCTCCTGGATTTTTGTCGGGAGCCCTGCATACCCCTACAATTGACTATCCCATAAGCAGTAATGAGGTTCTTTTTTCACAGCATTTTTGCCAGCTCTGATTGTTTCTTACCTTTTTGATATAGCCATTCTCACTGTTGCGAGGTGATAGCTCATTCTCATTTTCATTTATCTCATAATCAGTGATGACAGTTTTTCATATAACTATTGACAATCTCATATCTTTGAGGATATGTCTGTTCTTCTCCTCTTCCTATTATTTGGTTGGGGTTGTTTGTTTCTTTGGAGTTGAGCTTGTGTTTTGTATATCTTGGAAATGACCCTTTGTCAGATTATGGTGTGAATATTTTGTCCCATTTAATAGAGTGTCTTTTTATTTTAGTTTTAGATATATTTCCTCACTGCACACGCTTTTTAGTTTGATATTATCCCATTTGTTTATTTTGTTTTTCTTTTCTTTTGCCAATGAAGTAATTCCTTTGAGGGTAACTCTGAAAACTCTGAAGCCAGTTATCATGGAGAGGCCTGCCTTGTTTTTCTTGATGTTCTTTATGTATTTTTTGGTCTGAAGTCTTTCCACCCATTTTGTGTTAACATTTGTGGATGGAGCAAGATAGGTGTTCAGTCTCTCTCTCTCTTTCTCTCTCATTAACAAATACCATTTGTTGAAGAGGCTTTCCTTGCTCTTAAACCTTCTAGTTTCTTTTCATAAATTAATGGTCCATGTATCTGAGGGTTGGCTACAGGGAAGAGTTTCCTTTCAACTTGCTAGGAAGTTGCACATTTTCAATGCGTCATGAAGCAAGGTACTTAAATGAAACAGTTACCACAAGTCTATTGGTGCTCCAAGATTTTATTTCTTAATTGAGAAACCTGTGTTTCTCTACCTTTCTAGTTCCTGAATAAAGGTATTTTATTTCAGTATTTATCTCTTTCCTAAAATGCTTTCCTTTGTGAATAGAGAGTGAACCAGAAACCTAGACTCCTGGTTAGGAGTCATGGCTGACTTTCCTTTTCCTGCCAACAGCAATTCCTCATTCTAGTCTGAGGCCATGACTACCTAATGTCAGGAGGTGGGCATTGTTCCCATACCATGAAGGTCAAATGGGTCTCCGGGTGTGGTCCACAAACTGGTAGTGCTGTGCGGCTTCTGGTGTCCCTGCCTGGCAAGTGCTCATGACAACCTTTACCAGTCCAACCCCACAGGTATTTTCCCAGATGATGAAGGTTTTATAGGAAGATGACAGTAGTGTTTTCTCTCTGTGTCTGTGTGTATATGTTTCTCTCTATTTTGCTCTATCTCTCTCCTAGTATCTCTCTCCCTCCCAACTTCATACACATCACTTGCAACTGTAGCTGATACAGTCCAGAGACCCAAAACATTTGTGAACCATCTGGAAGACCTACTACTTGATTTAAGTCACCTGCAGCATTAGGGGAGACAATCATTTGTCAGGTGACCTAAAACATTTGCTGCATTTGTGAGCTATCTGCAAGATCTATTTCTTGGGTGAAGCTACTCCTCATCCTACATCAAGAGCTTAGGATGATGGTGGGCTTTATGAACATAGAGGAAAACATGTAGATGCAAAACTTAAAATGTTCAGCACAGATTTTATAAACTATCAAAATCCCTAGATTTGTAGGGTGAATGAGAAAAATGAGGGATATAATATCTAAGAGATTATAGATATTACAATATCTTTATATTATAGAGATTATAGATATTATAATATCTTTTATATTATATCTAAATATATAAAAATATCTCAACATAAAAATGTCTCAAAGTCAATTATGGAAAATGCCCTTTTAAAGGAACAGACAAGGAATAGAAGCAGCTAATTCGCAGAACTGAAAAATAGTGGGAAAAACTGCAGCCTTCCGCCTCTGTTGGAGGACAGATTTAGCCAATCTGGGAGCTTTGTTGTTTTGCCCACTCCCAGCTTAATCTATTTAAGCCAAGGTTCATTCTAATGAGACCTCTCTTCTATGTAAACACTGCTAGAGGGTGTGGCAGTTATAGAAGTCACCTTGACTGAATAACTTCTGACTTATACATCTACTAAGACTTCTATGTTTTCTAGATTGGGCACAGTTCCTCTTTATACCCACTGCACCCAGCGTGGGACAGTTAGAATTTACCAGGAGACTACCACCCTGGCTACGTTGTGATTATAGGAAGACTATAGGAAGGATCATACTAGTTTGCTCTCAAGCAGGCGAGTTGACCCTTTCAGTATATGGAGAACAAGATACTCAGAGTCACCCTGGTGCAGATAATAATAAGAAGGACCTTGTGGGTACCATCTAGATTACATGATCACTTGATCACTTGATCACTTGAATCACTTGAATCCCGTTATTCATCGATTTGCTCGAGCGGGCACCAGTAACATTTCCATTGGACCCTATCACGTGCCAATGTAGCCCAAAGGCATCTGGTTGATTCAGGAATATGAAGAGCCTCAAACCGTTCCTTCAGGGTCTTAACAAGGAAGTCTGACCATCTTGTAGGTCGGCGGCCACGTGATCTTTTGACATCCCGTGGGATCCAGTCGGTAATGGCTCTAGTCCAGCGGTTGGCTCTAGTCCATGCGCCCGCATGGCAGAGCCTGGCAAGCTGTCCGATGCATGTTCGATATGCCAAATCCAGATTACATGAAGCTCATGAAATTAAGGTGTATTACTTTATATCAGCCCTCTCTCTCTCTCTCCAGTGTTTTACATAAGAGATAATCTCGGGATTAGTCCTTGATAATCTTTGTTTATACCTGCAATAGGGTGTGTATCACTGCCCTTCTACACTCTGTTTAGAGTTCTTTGTTGACATGACCCTCCCTGTTAGATTACTTTGGTGTATATAAAGGGGACCAGCTTTTGGCTCCTTGCCTTTTGGCTCCCTCAGCTTTTTGGCTCCTGCTGCCTTTTGCTTTTGGCCTTTTGCTCCTTCTTTTGGGTAGGACTCCTCTCAGGTGAGATTCTCTCTCTTTGGTGGGAGATTTAGGCTCTTTTGTATGGTCTAAGTTCGGACCAGAGCTAGAGTTCGTTCATTATATTGGATTGCTGTAGTAGAGCTTTTGTACTATTAAAAAGCCTTTTTGGAACTGTGCTGAATTCGTGAGTTTTCATCTGTTTCCCCGGCGGCTTCCCCGACACTCCTCCTTGTCCCTCCTTCTGAAGGAGTATCCGCAGGGTTGAAGAGGCCGGGCTCTGAGGTGACCGTGCCTGTCAGCTCAAACTTTCTAGACAGGATGAAGATAAAAAGAAGAAAAAGTGGGAATTTAGAAAAGCAAAGAGAGGAGAAATGATACTGAACAAGCATGAGCTAGACTGAGAATACTTAAAGAAAAAAAATGGTTAAGGCAAAGTTCAAAGGTTCAAGAAACTTTGTGTGTAATCTAATTGAACACTGAGTTATAAGGTGGACACGTTT